>JAUBWS010085275.1:0-12101 GCA_032270445.1 Darlingtonia californica | reverse complement strand
GGTACCAAGTGAAACCGTTCGAATTGTAGAGAGTTCGAGTTATAGAAAGTCGAGTTATAGAGAGTCTACTGTATTTCTTTCTTTCAAACAATCTGAAAATTTAATGTCTTAAATTCATTAGAAGAGGCAGTTTAGGGTAAAAGAAAAATCAGTTTCAAGAAGAGGAGTTGAAATGTAGTCCGTACGAAGAAAGTTCACCGCAAAATCAATTTCCCCGTTGAAATTGTTTCAATTGGTGAACTCACTCACAACCACCGTTGAAATTTGATTTGCTGACGAGCTCATCCTTGAACTTCAACATTATCAAGATAAAATAAAATAAATTAAAAAAAGGTACCTCCATCAGGGTCGTTTGCTTTCACAAAGAATGGTGAATTCTCAAACTTCCGTGAATTTTCTTTAATGTAACCAATATACTCTGGCAGAGTGAACTGAGGTCTGTTATCATTCGTATCCAATACAATAATTTGAACAGTTGCATTGTTGTCTCCATGACGAGGCGGATTTCCGCTGTCCTGAATCACTACGGTTAAGTGGTACGATGAATTGGTTTCATAATCTAAAGGTTTTTGAGCAGAAAGTTCTCCCATTTCATTGATGACAAAATGTCCTTGAGGGTCACCAGAGATGATGGTGAAGTTTAATTTTGCGTTGTTACCAGAATCTTTGTCTTTAGCCAGTAAATGGAGGATAGGAACAAACGTACCAACGGATTCTTTGACATGCAATATGTATTCGGTCTGCAAGAAGAATGGATTATGTTCGTTGATGTCAGAAATTGTGATATCAAGTTCTGTGTACGATTTGAAATTCCCATCATTCGCTTCAATGAATAAAACATATTCCTCTCTTGCCTCACGATCAAGAGGAGCCGTCAATGTGATATCACCACTTGCTGGGTCAATAGCAAAGACGTTTTTTGCAGTACCAGGAATAATGAAGTATTTTATGATAGCATTTTCACCAATATCTGCATCAGTTGTTCCAACTTTGATGACATGCGTACCAACTTGTTTATTTTCTGGCAAGGTTACATTGTAAACTTGTTGGACAAAAATAGGTGCATTGTCGTTAAGATCACTCACTTCAATTATGATGATTTGCTGAACTGGCTCCTTCGGCCGTAAAACGTTGACAGCTTCGATCACTAAGCTATATGTGGAAATATCTTCACGATCCAGACGCTTGATTCTTGACAACGTAGTACCATGGTTTGACGAAGTTGGTGATATCTTAAATTGACCTTTAGGGTCACCTAAAATACAAATATTACATTAGTTTTACTTTTGTTTACAATTCCTGATTAACATTTATTTGATATGTTCGGTTCTATGGAGTACATGGCCCATTGATGAGGCTTAAACTGCAAGCGCTTCTATTGCGTATCTTTTCTTTCCTATAATATAATGCATAGTATATTGGTACAGAAATTCACAAAAGCTTTTTAAAGATCAAATGGAAATTTTGTTATGGAAGAGATCACAGGTTTGCGTTTTGCTTTATGTTTTAGGTCAAACTATCGGGCGTTCTTCGACACTTAAATTTCAAATTGGCAATAAAAAATATGGATGATATATACCTCCAACCAACTTTAAATTCATCATTTCCCTATCTGTTTCAGTGCTTTCTGCTTTAACCAAGATTTTTAACAAATCTAATGTTTCAGGACCGTTCTCTTCAGTTATGACAGTATACTCAGATACATTGTTGATGAACACCGGTAATGGTTCTAGAAAATAGAAGAATCGTAAAACATATAAAATATTCCATAGTCTGTTAAAAGAGACCGTTAACTTGCGGGCAAAAACAGGTCTGTCGCGTAGGAATTCACCAAGAAAGGAAAAAAGAGGATTAATATTAACATGCCGCGTCTCGTTTGCAAACAAATCAAGTTATGGCGACCAACTATTGAATGAAATATTATAAAGAGAAGACAATTGCAATAATACATTTAAGAGTTCGTGGTTAAGACAGAACAAGTCTCAAAACGAAGCGGGACGTGCTAACAATAATCTCAGGAAAGTTAGTGAACTCGGGACTTCTTAATACATAACCTTAGTGCCTTCCACTTGGTATGGGCGTAAAAATATTTGGATTCAACTTTTGATACACAAAATTACAGAAAGTAGACAGATTAGTTAGGTTTGAATTTAGGTTTTAAATTTTAGTTGAAATTTTTGATACTTACCAAATACTGTAAGTACAGCAATATTTGATGCAGCTGTTATACCACCAGCTGTTGCTGTGCAAACGTATTTACCAGTATCGGAAGTTTCAAGATCGGTCAATTCCAATTGTGTACCCGTTGCGTCTTTCATTGCCTTAAATTAAAGTTAATGGTAAACCCTCTGTATACAATAATAAAGTAAAAAACATTTTCGCGCTAAAACTATCCAGTTTAGTCTTTAGTCACAGACTTTAAAAAGGCTATGTATGAGATGTTTGCTATAAGAATATGAACACTGATATATGAACCTCTTAGGATTCACAGGATATATGTGATAGTTTTCCAGCTTATTTGCATAGTGGATAGAGTGTTCGCGGATAGTCTAGGAGAAACAAGTTTATTCCCTGCGAAGCCCAAAACTCAACATAGGGGAAAGCGTAGTTTGAAAGCTGATTCTTACCTTAAAATCTTTTGTCCATTGATATTTTGGTTGATTTCCAGTAGCGAAACAATCCCATTTGATTTTCGAAGTACGTTCCAAACGAATACTAAACGGGAAGATCTTACCAACAATGTTCGGACCATTATCAGAGCATGCCATGGAACTGAGATCCTCTCCTGTGAAATGATTAGTCAAAAGTTTTTTCATATTATTCAATAAAAGGTTTAGTTTTGCAACTATGATCCAAAATAGACAGGAAATTTTGAAGCGCATCTCGCATTTCCACTTTCATCGGCCGGGTTAGTTTAAACATTAAATTTATACTGGTTTCAATATTACATATATTGTAAATGTCATTTATATTGTTTGTATACGCATGCGCTCAAAAACCAGTAGTAAAATACAATTTCATGTCAATAAAACTGTCCTATACTAAAGAATCTTCTCACGGAAGATAACGTAACTAGGCACGGAAACAATAATACATGCTCACATGAAACAGTTGAAACTAAACAGGTAGTGCGAAATGGCCCCTCAACCCCTCCCTCAGTATCACGTAGGACCTTAAAATGCTTTCTCTCGGACGAAAATGGAACTTTCTAAACTTACCAATTTTGATAATTGAGAATGTTGATTCTTGTTGAAAGACGATGTCCTCAACTGTTTCACTTGATCGAACATCTACAGTCAAATAATCCCATTTACTGAGATAGATCCCTCCAGTTGCTTGCAGTGTTATCACTCCACCTTTTTTCAAGGTTTTCCTGGCATACAGACCATTGTTTAAGTTGTTGATATTATTGTGTACTAATGTCAATTCCATGACAGTTGTCGCATTGCTGACACTTGACAGAATAATATTGATGGAGCAGTAGTATAATCCTGATTCTTGTACAATATACGAATTTTTGCTCTCAAACCCACCACCAGTCTCGAAAAGAAAATCCTTTCCGGAGGTCGACCAACGACTAATAGAAGTCCAAATATAAGCTCTAAAGTCCAATAGGTCCTGTGTATTGCGAGTTGAAGTGAAGCCTACACTTCCAGTTGTCTCTCCAATATAAACGATTGAGCTGGTGGATAAATCTGACACTTTATAAGACTGATCACTGCCAGTGTGAGTAATAACTGTAAAAACACTTCCAGCTTGGATTTCCATGACACTGGAAATGGAGATAGTGAAAGTTTCTTCCTTCTCAGCAAAATACGTAGCCGACAAGGCTGGTATATTATTCAACGATGGCACAACTTTGGTCTTGCCTTCAACATCTACCATTTCAATGTTCACTGCTACAAAATAAAGGCCAGCTTTATCGATCAAATATTCATCTTTCTCACCAAATGTTCTGATGAACTGTCCTTTAGTTCTGTCCACCTTCCAACCGACAAGCTGCTTATCTCCATACACGTCAACTGAGAGTGGTTCCTTCAGTTGCATTGAGAAACCATACGGTATAGGGTACAGAGGCATCAAGTACTTCAACGTGAAACTACTGGAGTGCAGTAAATCAAGGTAAGCTGCATCAGTGTTTACATAAACACCAATAGATTCACCATTGTTGATTGCAAGTAAGATAGCCATTTGGATAGTACATTTACCAAGACATCCAGGCTTGACGTGATTTGCACCACCTTTGCTGCTATCTATCTTATTATCTCCGGGTATCGTTAGATCTCCATTTAAACCAATTTTAGCCCTAAACGAGAAAGAAATTGATTCTATTGTTCGATTAACAGCACACCAACGTTATTTCATTTCTTAAAATCTTTTGAGGTTTAATGACTGGTACCAAATAGCGTATCAATGGTAGGCCACGCAAGCTAAGAGGAGGAAATTACACATTGCCACTAGGAACAAATCATATATAATATTACCTGACGAAAAAATCAGTCTCATTTGATGACAATGTCAATGAAGTACTGACCAGATAAACACCTGAACGATGGGCTGTAAAGAAACCTTCTTCACCGAAGAAAGCTTTGCCAGATAATTCTTGAGTTTGTGCAAAGTTTACATTCCAATGTTTGAGGCGAGACCAAAACCTGAAAGCAAAAAGACTCGTAGTATCCCAAAGTTGCTAATATCAAAACAACAAGAAGGCCAACGCTGACTGTAGATCGGTGGGATTCTAGAGAATATGAAACTGAAGATTGTTTCAAGGCTCTGTTGATATATAAGAGAAATAGTAATAAAAAACTAACTGCTCTATTCTCAAAAATGTAAAGAAAAAATGCTGCTTGAATGTTCTTATCAGCATATCAAATTTGAAAAATATTGTACAAACGAAAACACAATTTCGTAAATTTTTACAAAAATAAAGCAATCTGAATTGACTTGTTTTTGTTAAGCTTTTCATCCCTGCACTCATCACTATCACCTTCTCCCCAGAGGACAAAATAAAAATATAATTTAATTATACCCTTGTGACACTGGTAATCTGTAACTTTTTGTGATGCCACTGATAGCTGACGGAGGTACTGTAAAACGCGGTAAACGTACAATGGATAGACTACAGTGCGACCTCAAGTTTTCCCAGTTTGCACCAGGTGTAGATGATTGAACCTAGAAAAAGAATAAGTTTTTCATCAAATTTTGCAAAAAATTGTCTAACTTACCCAATATACCTTTTCAAACTTCTTGTATTATGAATTAGACAATCAAAGGATTTTACATGACTTTTACAGAAATTCCCAATTTTACCCATGAATATACAAATTGACTGAGCCGCTAAAATCACTTTTACGTGTTCAATTCCCGCTATTTACTTTTCTTATTTAGGGTAATGTTTGATTAAGACTGAGTTGGCAAAAATAAATTTATGTACCCTGATAGATAAGGCTTGTTGGGCAGTCAAATACAATAGACCATATAACTTCATCGTAGTAACTGTCCTTGCTGTTTTCGTGTATTTCGTTCTCAGACTTGCAATACCAGTTCGTGTGAATAAAGCTGTTAATGAGAATATTAGGAATTTTGCTGAAATTAAAAATTCCATGTTATAAATAAACTGTGGACTTAGCATAACACTACATGATAAACTCAAATCCTTGAAAAATTAAGCATCGCGGCAGATGAAAAAAAAAAAAAAAATCCAAAATATGTAGCTAACGCAGCTTTTAAGCAAAAATTTGAAAGTGTAGTTAATTTAAAAATTGAAATGCAATTTGAAACAGTAACTGTTAACAACAATTTATTTTTGATATCAGTGTTTCAAAATTGGTACTTTTAGTTAGGGTGACAAAGGACTGAGAGAATCTCTTATGTTATAAATATTTTAAAATTTTAGTATAAGTTAAAAGAAAACCTTACCAAGTTCAAAATCGCCAGTAATATCATTACTACTTGTGTATGTTGCTTTGATTGTAATACTGACAGATATTGAATAAATACCAGATTCCAATACAAAAATATGTCCAGCCTCTGAATCAATGTCTATCAAAGATCCTGTAATGAGAAAATGTTCTACAGTATACTCTCGTTATGTAGGATCCTGAATAAGTAAGACTTCATACGAATCACTGTAGGAACAATCACTAAGTAAGTCTGTTAATTTCGGTCCCCTCAGAGCATAACTCATACAAAATACTTCGGATAACTGGGACAATCGCTCAGTGGAAAAATGTCCTATCGGGTACAGTACGTAGTTGCAATGTGTCAAAATTGTCCATGTGACAACGAATGGCAGGAAAACGGACATACAAGCACCTGTTTGGCCCCTATAATGAATTTTACAGTAAAATAAGTACATACAGAAAAATTCAACTGTTTAGTTAACGCTCCTTTTTGATGTTTCCAGGAGGCAAGGATCTTCACTGGCAAAAGATTAGAAGAACTCTGACACTTCAAATTATGGCTCCTTGCGTTGGTGTATAAGGGAAGGCAAAATCATAATATAGAATAGTTCTGGAGGAATAAGATCATCCCATGATAGAATGATGATGATGAAATAAAAAGTAAATAAATATTATAAGGAAAACAATGTATCATACCTATTTTGAAAATTCCTGGTGCAGTATTCGGTCGGGAAGTTTTCCAATTGAGAAGTTTCTTCCAGCCGCTGGCACTTTTGACTATTTGAGAAATAGACTCACTTAGCATCATTTGTGAGCCCGACGCATATATACTGTCTAGTGGTGACAGATATAGAACGGAGAAATGAGAGTCTTGACTGAGACTGTAACTTGAATCACCCTTTGAGTTGAGCGAAATGGAAATGTTTTGTCCAGCTCTTGCTTTCAATACGCCATACGTTGTCAAACTGTAGAAGTCACTGAGGTAATATAAACAAAGACATGTTAGACATGTATAATCTTAATTTACATTTCTCTCTTTGATTAGTGTACATCTTCGGAGCAAATATTTTCTCCGTAAATTGGAGAGTAAATTTAGCGGTTTTGTTTTACGTTGACGATATATAATATATACCATGTTTGCTGTTTAGAGTGTCCGCTTTATAGAGTGTCCGTTGATATGACAGGGAAATGTACTACGAGTTAAGTTCTAGCAACTGAACGTAATCTATGACCCAAGTAAACATAATCTTAAATGGGCTATATACATCTAATACGGGCTAAAACACAGTCTGCCTAAATTTTCGTCGTTATAAATGAATGCTAGATCTAAAGTGACAAAATCGAAAATTTTGAAAACATGTTTGATAACAAAAGTCATACAAATTATTGTAAATTTGATCTTTTAATGCCATAATGGCCTAACTACTGGAAATTTTTGTCACTTAAGGCAGATATTGTTTGGGTCGATTTGGTACAACTTACTTCTGAGCCGGCGAGAATAAGTGCTCAACATAATCTTGCAAACCATTTTGATCAGTAAAAGATGCTGGACTTCCATCCAAAGCGATATTCAAAAGAACACTTGATCCTTGTGCGCTACCATCTTGAATCTTTATTGAAGCTGATACGAGATATAGACCTTCTAATGGTGCCACGTAACTGAAATTGGAATATACGTTCTTATATTGTAAGCACTTATATGGAATTTCAGTTTCGTAAAATTTATGATCACTACCGATGCATGTCAATTTATAAGGTAATTTTAACAAAATATACAAGGAAGGAGAGATGCATCGCGAAACTTCTGAAAACCGATTAAAATCGACGAAAATCTAAAAATCTCTTTTAAGACGGCTGTCGTAACCGCCGTAACTGGTGTGCTTTCCGTTATCTTGTTAATTTTTGGAAAAAGAGACTCTCTCAACATCTTAAGATCTTCACCAAAATGTATAGATGTTCCTTTTTTAACTGAAATCTAATTACCATTTTTTTCTAAACTTCTTTGTGAATTAACTTGAAAATGAGACCCGTAAACATTTCTAAGCTTAATTTGAAAATGAATGTGGTATTATGAAATTCTTAGTGGTGTTAATACACGAGATTGTAAACTATAGATTATACCCACAAAGACTATTTCATTGTGATGTGTTGCACGGGAACGGGAGTTCTATGGATGGAAAAAAATTTCCTCCTAGACAAGTGGTAAGTGTGATTTACTTTACAGTATATTCTGCCGTTTTTAATTTTACGTAGACTATAGCACAGTCTAACACTTACACTGACTCGTGGTCACCGCTTCTCAACGCCTGGCAATTTGACGAGAAATGAAATTGTATAAAAATGTTTTGAGAAAACTTACTTTCCTTCCTCTGGGTAGAAACCAGGTCCTGACGAAAACATTGATTCCTGGTTTCCTTCTGGTTGAAGCCAGTTTTTGATTTGCGTCCAGCCTTCTTTCTCGATTGCTTGTCGACGTTTACAAACACAAGAGACACCACTGATGACAGATATTTGACCAAAAAATACTGCTGAAAATGAGCTGACATCAGAAACTGACCACGATACATCTCTGTCGACCATCGCATAAACAGCAACAGTGTCACCTGATCAAGGAGGAGAAACATACCCAATAAAAATTATGTCAATTTTAAATGATACATAAACGTATCTAGGAACCCGGTTTTCTTAGATAAATTAGGCTTTTTTTTCTATTCACGTAAATTTGAGATAGGTGGATTATTTCGGATAACAATCTTAAGCAGTATCTCTGTATATAGCAGTATTATTTCGTTAAGTGGTCCGTGTCATAACTTAGTTTGTTTGAAAACGACACGGGACGTGATACAACTTATATCGATAAAGGTATGTTGAGTGTTATCAACGTGTTTTTGAATAAGATTAATAGCAGACTTCAGACAATTACCCAAAATGATGTGAGATGTAAAGTGATCAATGGTAATTTGCTTTGCTGGTTAACTTATTATTCCAGGGTTAGGGTTAGGGTTGGCCGTACGGTTAGAGCTTGATAATATTGAAAAAGGTCAAGTTTCGTTTATATATTTTATATTTACCTGACAAATAAAAGCTACAGGATTTCAGATTAAAGACTACACAAAGTTTTGAGGCTATTTTTTCCAGGGTATAACAAGGGAATGCTTTTTTTTTTTTCCTGTTTTCAGTTTTTACAGGATAGGTACTTTTAGTGAAATCGCAAGTAATTCCAAAACGTTTCAAAAGTTTTAAATTCTCCACTGGGTGAAGGTGAAACGTTACAAAGCCTACCTTTTTTAATGTATAAGGGCCCAGCCACACTTAAACTATCTCTAACACTTGCTGGATTTCCTTTAGTTGCGTACAAGGATCGCCGTCTTGATGTATCCCCATTTAGGGAGATTATTATGGAGATAGGTCCATTTGAATCTTGAAATATGATATTTGCTGACAAGTAGTAGACCCCAGTTACACCAGCAACATATTGATTATTGTTTAAATTACTTGTGAAAGAGTAAGAGCCAGCTTTTGTTTTATCCACACGTAAATTCTCCAACTTCTTCCATGCATTGCTGACTGAAAACGAATTCTAAGAAAGATATTTGTTTATAAAATCAAAAGCTGAATTTAGAGTAAACGTGCCACTATACTTGTGGTTTCGAAAATGAATTTAGTCTCTGTAGTTCGTTAATAACGAAATCAAAGGGAGTGAAACAACAGATTTCAAGTACTTTTCAAAAGTTTTTTAGGAATGGTTAAAATTCGAGAAGTTAAATCCAGTGCGCACCACCTCCTTTGACGATTTCACTCGAAGGCTAATTTCTGCAAAACTTGTGTTTTGATTTTAGACCGTGTTTCTGAAGGTAGTACGAGCACCCAACAATTGGTGAGAAACAGTATCACTACTATTTTTCAGACAATTTTTTCAAAACATTTTACCGTGTATTGAAATTCGACAATCAGAGACTAATGTTTGACTTGCCCATAATGTTTCATAATCGAAATTTTGGTTATTTTTGCAGACAGCGGTATAAGCACGATATATTTTGGTTTAACATCCAAAAAAATCAAAGCATCTAAAAGGAGTTGAGTGCTGTTATGAAAATACTTTGAATTCTAGTCGTAACAATTGATAAATGAAACTATTTTTAGCATAACCGCATACGAGGAAACTATGATTTGATAAAAACTACAAATAAAGTTTATATTTTCAACGAGATTCTGCCTTTGGGATGGTTTTGCGGTAATTGTATTTATTGTCTGACGGACGCAGGAAAAAAAAGTTATCAGATAAAATTTTAAATTATTTCAGACACTTCAGTGATATCTTCATACAAATACCTTATTCGAAATTAACAATCATTTTAATAATCATTTTTTTCTGACGAAGATTATGACTAAGTAGTCGTAAATTCAAAAGATATATATGAATTAATCTACAAAGAATTTGTTATTTTCATAACATCTCATATGACTATTTTTGTTTCTCAGCATAAAAGTCTCTTAAATAAAATTGATTAATCGAGGTAAATATTTCTGAATGTCTCGTTCTTTCAAATATTTCTAGCAGACTTTCCTTTAGAAACTTAATTTGATCTAGAGAACCGCAACATTTAATTACTCAGCTTGGTTTATCGCTTTTAGCGTCATGTCAATGTGACGTCAAATATATAAATTGAAAGGAAAAAGATCATTCTTCATAAAAAAACAGCACCATCTTTACATACACTCACAAAAAATCAACAAAACTGATACAGCAATACAGGTATTTTCTTTAATTTTTCAATTCTTCAATTCTCTTCCCTTACCAGTTCTAATTGGAATACCTGGATATGGCATAATCCTAATAACTCTAACCCCTTGTAACTCAAACTGTATTTCAATTCTCTTCGTTTTTCCTCGATAACTGAAATATTCGTTAAATTGAACCGACATCGGCTTTTAGCTGTTCGCGAGTGTTGTCAACATCAAATAGGTTTAGACAGTGATTTTTCAGGTTTTCTTAAATGCATTTTTCAATTTTTCAATGTTTCAATGTTTTATGTGTTTAGACACTTTACATTTTAAGGTTATGTAAATCCCAGGGCAGACGAATTGCTTTCGAAAGTGGGGAGGGGGGGGGGGGGGCATATGATTTAGTGACTAAGGAGGCCCCACCATGGTTGGGGCTGACGGGGCAAGAAATTTTTTTAAACATTAGGGGTCTTCTCTTGAAAGGGATAAAATTCTTGATAAGCTTGTTATTCTAAAACAGTAGTTTAAATCAAAATGGTTTATGTTACATACGGGAACAGCTTGAACAAGATGGAGTGCTTGATAATCTTGTTGTGATACAGCAACACTGATTCGAGTTCCTGATAAAACTTTGTATGATTCTTGAATTCCCAAATAAATAAATAGTTGAAGGGGTGTATCTGCTGGTAGCTCTAATATACCTGAAAAAAAATATTTGAAGTGAAAAATTTGTTTAGTTTGCGGAATTTTTGTTAAAGTAAAATTATAGATTTTAAATTATGATGAATAAATATGTTCAATGAAAATAAAACTACTTCTAGCTCAGAACTTTGAGTTTCATCTTAACAAGAATCATCAGCTGATGACATGGTTAATACTATCGAGCACTCTTGGAGAATAGAACTTTCTTGCAATATACGCTTTATAAAAGAGTGTTTTACGTGAGTTAGAAGTTTAACTTGTAACGCATTCAAAAATTACGTTCAAGATAGGAGCAGCGAGACCAAAAATGAACAAACATTGTTTTATGGTGTTTATAAAGTCATTTCGTTCAAGGTATCAAAACGAAACAGGAAGTGGACAAATTTACTCTTTAAATGACCCGCGCTTACGTCTCTGAGCAATATTTCTGTGGCTATGATATGACATCAGCTATTTATGATTGCTTTTTTATTACCTGCAATACTGTACGAAGACACTATTTTTCCAGTTTGTTTTGTTGTAAAAACACCTGTGCGCAGAGCAGTTAGCGCTGCTCCATCACTGTGAAGCGTAAGAATAGTTCCAGATGTTGATGTAGCTTCAATATTGATGATACCACTGACGGTAAATAGCTCACGATCACGATGGTAGAATCTAAAATAACATCAAAGAGATCAAATTTGATGTTTATTGCCATATTAACCCTGATCCAAAGGATAGTATTACTAACCCAGACCGGTTTGATAGCTAATTAAACCGGTCACAGTTTGA
>JAUBWS010085264.1:0-10034 GCA_032270445.1 Darlingtonia californica | reverse complement strand
AGTTAGATAAGAAACCCGCCGGCTTCTGTTGTTTAACCACTTTACACACTTTCTTTGGCAATTCTGTCAAACTGTGGGCGTTGCGCTTATGAGTCATGTTGGCACTTTACACACTCTGTGGACACTTTCAGAAGCCGACGGGTGACATAAGCTGAGTCAATTCTCGACTTCAGCATTTTTCTATTGAGGTAAAGATTTTCTCAATTTTTCATTTGAATGATTAAGCATTAGATTCGCAGTTATTCAAAAGTTTTGTTTTAGCGCATGCGCATTAAAAACTTCTGCCAAGTTTATTGAGGAAAGTACTCCGAACTTCTTTTGTAAAAATACCAAACACAAAATATCTATTTAGTTTTGAAGATATTTGATCAAGGATAACTTGTTGCTGCTACCGTGATTAAAAATTTTTCTGGTCTTGAAATTTTGTTTTCAGCACGAACGCAAGTAGGGTACGAAGGCAGGAATGCACATAGGAAACCATGTCCTTAAGTAGAACTCAGTAAATGTTATAGACGTAGCTCTTGTTTTGCATACTAGTAGATAAAATGCCGGAAAAATCTATTATTCTTTTTAGTTACTTATTGGCATATTTTATGTCTGAAATATTACCAATAAACTTTGTTATCAAGTCTTAGTTTTTTAATCCGGTCTTAGACTTTTAAAACTTCCAAATCTTTTCGTAAACTGTTTTTCATAAGCTCCTGTATTGCCGGAATGTTAGTAATATCACAAAATATTTTGATGTACTGTATAAACAGGACTTATTAATTACTTGCTTTGATGAGCTGAAAATTTCACTTAATTGCCTAATGACGTTTTTTTTAATCCAGTGCAATTTTCATGCCAAAGTGCCTTGGGCAACCGATAAAAATCAAATCACTGTCTGACAGACTTTCAGAAAACCATCCATTGAAAAATTGGGAAATTAGTCGGGAAATTAACTCTGGAAAACTTTTTCCCAAATCGGAAACATTGGGATATTTTTGGAAATTTTACAGCTCTCTATGGTATGCAAAAAGGCCACCTTGCATTTGGAACAAAACGTCTTATCGACGTAGTTTTGTTGCGTCTTTTGGGTGTATAGAAGGGAAGTTTAAATCCATTAATAGTAGGTTGGCTCTAATGAACGTCACTGGAAAATAGCTCAGAAGCTAAGGCTTAATTCAGTCGCATTCCACAACTGATTTTTTTTTAATTCTACCAATAAGAAATATACGATTGAAGTCATGTCTCATTTCTTTATTCAATCATATTGGTCCAGTGTACCAAATGTTGGACACTTTCTTTTTACGATCCTGAAACCCTGGGTAGACAACCAGTAGCGCCGCGACCCATGCACCAGGGAGCGGTCCCCGGTCATGAAATAGATGTCCAAAAATAATGAATTTCTTGAAAAACACTTGGTCACATATAGGGTAATTGATTTACTATAATGTCTTTACGCATTTCTTCAATACTAGATTTTCAATCCAGGTGTTGCAATCAGGCAAAAAATCTAAGTTCTCAAGTAGTCTATATTACGCAACTATAGATACCGTATCAGTAGACTATGTGAAAAAATCTATAGTTTGACCTACACCGGATTTCCCTTTCAACAACGGAATAATAGATCACGCACAGTTCCAGTTGAGTTTTAATTATAACCTCAACGCGGATAATCAACTGGTTTAATAGAATTCATGCACAGTTTGAAATTATTCTCTCTTTCTTATGTATATGGTATGGCTCTCAGTCAACTGGCGATGTAACAATTTCTATGACTGGGTCAAATTTAGCTACACATTTTTTTGTAAGAACATCCAGCTTCGAGTGAGCCGTTCTTAATTTTTTTGAATTTTAAGGTGAAAAATGTTCTGATATTGGTGTTGTTTATGGCAAAAAACAGGTTGAAATCATTGAATCTAAAATTTTCTGAAGAAAAAAGTCTTTTGAAGCCTTCAAATTTTCATAACAGGTTTTAAACTTTTTGCCATTATGAAGCCTTACGTTCTTATATGGTTTGTTCTTATAAAAAAACGTGTATCATTTTTACGTAGAAAAACATTCATAGAGCCAAGTTTGTTAACACGTTTAATTCCCAAATAAGCCAATTCACAATTAAATTTTCACTGTGAATGACAGAGACAACATCTTTTTTCCAAGTAAGCACGTAAGCTAGAATTTGCTTTTGAACGCTATTGGCAAGTTTGCCAGAAACTTGTGTCTAACTACAATAACTAAGCAATTCCCCTGTAAAAATGTAAGCAATTTCTCCAACGCTGTTAGTTTCCAGTGGCCTAAAGTTCCCCTGTGAATGGCATTCGATACCTTTAGTGTCCAAATAAGCAACTAACCTAAAATGTACCCATTAAAGTCATAGTTAATTTTTTCAATTTTTGGCCAGTTAACCCTTAACACCCCAGACACTTTTTTCAAATTTTCCCTTTTCTGGACAAAGTTTATCTGCCTGTAACTAGCTGCTCCTTGGGGCATGGGTCGAGGTTCTCCTAGGGGTCCTAGTCCAATAGAAATCGAATTTTTTTATGAAACAACAATAAAAATTTGCCACCAACAAGCCAAGGTACCCCCTCCCTCCCCTCTAAAAATTTTGCAACTACTTTTAGTTTCCAAGTAAGCAATTAACCAACAATTTCTCTGTTAAAG
The DNA here is from genome assembly GCA_032270445.1 of Darlingtonia californica. Taxonomy (NCBI): domain Eukaryota; kingdom Viridiplantae; phylum Streptophyta; class Magnoliopsida; order Ericales; family Sarraceniaceae; genus Darlingtonia; species Darlingtonia californica. The sequence continues at coordinate 7,391 of JAUBWS010085264.1, read as the reverse complement.
TCATTGGAAAATTTCTTTTTTAGGCACCTTTTTATGGGACTTAGAACGATGTTACTAGAGGCTTGTTTGTCATGCAGAAATACTTTACTAAAAATACAGTACTGTATGCAGATTTTATTAGATTAATTCAGACATGTTAAGCTTTGCTTTTTGATCATAAATAGTCGTTTAATCAACTGCAATAAAGTAATATTAACGAGCTTAATTAGGGCTTAATTAATCTAAAGAGAGTTTTTCAATACAGGTCGCATTTCGATGATAAAAATGTACTTAGAAAAACACAAGGCGGCAAGTTGATTAAGACTGAAGGCGTCGTAGGGAGATTATCGAATTTTTTCAAGGCAAGATAAGCATAAATATTCGAATTAGTAATAATTCTCGATAAATGTTTTCACCCATAGTAACTTTTAAATCTTTTAAATAAATTAAAAAAGATCTCAGTTTTGTTAATTTGCAAACCTGGCATGTTTCTAGAAATGAGGATGTATTTTCAATAAGCGGAACAAATTGTGTGAAGTAAATCTACAGACCTGGTGGGACTCGAACCCACGACCTACTTAACTACTAAGGAACCCATTTTGTGCTGAATACCTCACAGGCCCTTTTTAACGCCGGCCCTACATGGCGTTAATTTCTGGCTTCCGGCGTTAAAAGGGCCGGCGTTATTAGGGCCAAAAAATGGTTATTTTGTAACCATGCTTTTTTTAAACAGTGTAAAGGCTTGTTTGTCTGAAGAAAAACGAAACTTTAATAATGAACATGTCATTTTTTATAATGCTGCACGATCTTCTACGGTGTGAAACGAAGAAACTTGAACTATTTTCCTCTTTAATTCTGCAACTAATGTTAATTATGGCCCTATATGACGTTATGCCGAAAATCAGGAGTGGCGGAATAAGGACCGGCGTAAAAAGGGCCGATAAGGTAGTAGGAAGAAAAGAAACCGCAATATCTCAATGTGATTCTTGTATGTGGCATTTCAAATAAAAAATTATCATAGTTTTGTAGAAATATTAAGTTGCTATTTAAAGTTGATAAATTTTGTTGTCTAAAAGCATAAAGCCAATTTCTGGGATTTAACCTACAAGCTACAAGTGATCAAGCTGAAACATTGTCATTGTCTGCAATTCAGTTTAGCCAATCAACCCTTAGATTGCCGAAATTAATTAGCTGACCTCTGACCACTCCCTTGTAGATGGATCTATGACCGTAATTTTTATTTTGCACCATGCGGTATATACCACCTTTCCGATTCTTACGGAGGGTGGCAAAATCACTCAAATTTAATTCTGACTCCTGAGTTTGAGGGTTTTAATTTTAAAATACTTGGAGAAATTTTCGGAGAAATCTTGCAAAAATTGAATCCCAGAAGTCGCCTAAAACATGCAAAATATGAAGAAAAAAACTATGGTATGGTTTCCGAGCTTTAGCGTCACATACCTGTAAGGTGGGTCAACTCTATCTAATGGAAAACAACTATTATGTTCCTGTTCAGTTTTAGCTGTTTATAAAGCATTTACCGATATGACGCAGGCTATTGTCGATAAAAGTCAATTACGGGAGACTTACTTCAGCGAGCTCATGTTAAGCTCATTTCATTTTTCGCTTCTCTCAAAAAAAACACTAAGCCTAAATGTAAGTCTGCATTATATAAACCTATCCCTCTGTGACATCACCGTAACAAATTTATAGTTATTGTCGCAACAAGTCAATGATGGCTTATTTCAGCGAGCACACGTCGACTTCATGATTTTCGCTTCTTTCAAAGAATTACTAAGTCTAAACGTAAGTCTGTATTATATAAATCTATCCATCAATGACATCAACATGAACAGTAAATAAATTCATAGTTTTACGTTTGTAATGAATCATTTTTTGATAATCTAGTTTGTTTCGCTCTTTTTCACGATCTTTTTATGTAATCGACATGTAGCTATGTGCCCCTCGAGGCTCAAAACTGTATCCTTTACTTAAAACCATACAATTCATTTTGAAGAAAATGTTTTCAAGTTTTAGACTCTTCCTTAGTGGGACTATTTTTGAGAATTTCTCCAAAATTGCCATATATGTCTGTTCGGTTCATACGTTGATTATCCTTGGGCTGGAGGTTTATACGATTTTGAAATAAAGCCCAACAAGCACAAGGCCGTCGTTTTGACGTCGTTCGACGGTCGCGCGACGTCCAAAACGACGTCTTGTGCTAACAGGGAGATCGATTTATTGTTGAGGCAGATGCTTCTTCTTAACCTTATGGAATGTTGTCAAAATGTTCAATTGATCACAGGGGTTACTGTTATAAAAATCCCTCATTCGTATCCGTAACTCCCGGGTGTAAAATGTTATTGCAACTGTGTATTTATCAATGTAAACATAGTTTCTTAATCTCGGGAACAACCTTATACCAACTGTCAAACTGGAAATAAATTCAATTCAAATTCCACGCAAAAAACAAGTAAAATAAGGACAAGAAAATTACACGACAAGATGTCTCTATTCCCAGTTCTAAAAATACCATATTATTGAAATTGAAAATCGAAATTATAAAGTGAAAAGTCAGGTCAGGTATACTAGCTAACCATGGGTTGAAGAGAATGGAATATTTTGGAAAAAATTGCTCATAAATGTTTGTGCGTTGCCTTGCTTTGCGTAAAGGTAAGGCGGCTTGAAGCAAATCTATCTAGTATCTACTAAAAATGTATTGCAGAAAATCGGGGTTCCGGACAAGGTTTAGAAATGCTTAGGTTTGAGATTTGAAATTTGAATTTTGCCACATTTAGACGATCCTACGTGCCACCAGCCCTGGAAGGGTTAAAGTTCGAGATATACAATTGTGGTTAAAAGAGGCCGGGAAAAACGTTCGACACAGTGGGGGAGCTAAAGATATAACGGAACTTCAATTTATAATTTCGTAAATGAATCACTTTTCAATACTTTAGTTGACTTAGCACTTTTTGATACAACAGTCAGCAAAATATGTTGATGATTTAAAGAAAGCCCGTTATCATTGTCTTATAATTATGATCCACGCATAGTTTTCTCTGCTAATCACATCTGAAAACTGTGCCGATAAATACCGATTACTGACTACCATTAAGAAAATAACCACGTGGTCGTAGAAGCAAATGTATGTATGGACAGGAAACTGTTAGTTGGTAAAAGCCTGAGTCTTGTTACCTACAGGTTATATGTCACCTTATGGGAAAATACATCCGAGTTTCCCTGATGGGCTGACGTAAGTTTTTGCTTGCCGAACAATTATTTATTGCTTAAAATCGTTATAGAAAATATTTTTAGTTTTCATGAGAAATTGTATTTTCCATACAAGTTCTATTACTTTTTATAAAGAAATTTTTAGTTTGAACAAAATTTTTTCGTCCAATCAGATATTTTTCAACCCCGTCCCCAGGGCTTGTTTTCAGTATGCTCGCTGTCAGGATATCAAAAAAGAAAAAATGAGACCCGGGAACGAATGGGGATACTTTTCCTTCTCTTATATTCAATATTTACAATTTATGATTCCATTATAAATCCTACCGAGCAATGACAATTGAATCAAAAGAACGTTTCCCCTGGAATAGAGAGATGACGCAAATGCTAACTGAGTTCAACAAAATTGAAAATCAGCGTCGCGCAGTTAATCCAGTGAAAAGCTTTTTAAAATGTACATTTGTCGCTGTTTTTCATAGTTCGGCCATTTTTCTTCCTTTAATTAGCTTTTTGGAAAGGCGCCAATGTAAACGTATCGCTGGTTCTGAATGATATTACAAAAGTTCAGTCCATTACAAAATAGAATTTATGAGCTTAAGCTTATATATTTGAGCTTGCTATAAACTCAAATCTTGGGGATACTCAGCTTTTGATAAATTGGGCAAAGGGTAGAGCTTTTAAACTTTCCAGTCCCTCTAAGATTCGCGAAGTTACAGAATTTTAGTAAATTTTTTGAAATTTCTTATAGGTGACTTATCAAAATTTCCCCTTCTATGGGTCCCTAAAAATCGGCAAAATTGACCATATTGTAGCCAAAATTACCGTTGATTTTTAATATCGTTATTCCCCCAGACCTCAAATTAAACCTCTTTAAGGGTTCCAGCTCTCAGGAGATAGCCCAAGGTGCCTTCCAAAAAATACGTGATTTTTAAGTTTCCAATTTGCGATATAAAAAACATAGCTCTTCAGAATTTATTTAAATGATTTTTTTGGGATTACAAAGGAAGCGGAAGCTACTGGGAACAGAACCCGAAAGAACCCATTCAACTGAAAGGGTTTGTTTTCATTTTAATATCAATGAGCGACGTTTGTGTACAAAAAAGAGGCACTGTACCCCTGTGAAGCATTGAAGAAAAAAAGTTGTAGACTGTTACAAATACTATAGGCGCGAACACAGTTTGCTGACTGACAGATTTTTCTTTCCAGAAGTAAGATTTAAGACCAACAATTAAAATAATAAATCTTGAAATTATATAGGAGAGGCGTTTGACAATAGATAGAATAAAAACGATGATCAATTGAATTTATAAAAAAATTAATCCTATTTGAGACAAGAGAGACAAAAAAAATCGGGTTTCGTTGTATCAGAAATGCCATTATTTTCCTTGATCGATTGCTTGATAAAAATGTAAACAAGTCAGCAAGGCATTTCATTATCACTCGAACCTTTAATGATATCGGATCGACAGTACACATATCAGAGTTTAAATCACAGGAAGTGTAATGAGGGGCTTCGGGTTTATTTCATCTTTTCATCCAATCGTAGGGAAAGGTGCTTTTGGCAATGTTTACACTTGCAGAAAGAATTTCGGCAAGAAGAAGTACGCAGCAAAAGTGGTGGAATTTGGAGACGATATCAAAATTAAGTGGCAAACTGAAAACGAAATCGAGGTAAGAATTTTTTTGTTTTTCGACAGTGAACTTTTTATTTTTTTAATTGTCAACCATTTTATATATTATAAGAAATAGAAGGTTCCGGAAATCATATTTTATACAGTTTGCCTAGTTTTCATGGAACTATGTATTGCGCTAAATTATAATGAGATATTGTAAGCTTTACTAGTAGTTTTTTTAGAAGAAATTAAAACCTGTCAGTGCTGAAATGTTTCCCTATTTTTCCAATCTTTCGATGTTTATTTTACTGAACGTGGGCTACTCCTCGATGCATTGGTCACAGAGTTCCTCAGTCTCTACCTAGAAATCCAGGACCTTAAAAAAAATTTCAGCCCTTAAAAGTTTGAAATAGAATTAGACATCTCTTACGACCCCGTTGTTATAGAAAACTAAATGAAAACGGCTGGCTGTAGAGAACATTAATTCTGAAGAGACTCAAAAGTCATACGCTTAGAAAGACTATTTTTGACATTTTTAATCTTTCAACATTTCCCATTTATAAGTTGCCAACATCACAACCTATAAAGGAACTGGATCTTAAATTTCGTGATTTGGCGATCCTCGGCGGAACTCGGACTTGTTCTAAACTCTTGAGACTTTTGCAGTGTTTTGTTTCTATATTGTTTTGTACAAAAAATTAGAGAGAAAATTACTATCAATGAATTTTTATTTTCAGATTTTGAAAGAAGTATGCAACCATGGTAACATCGTCAGTTTCCACGGTGCCGTACGTGACCATAGCAACATCGTCGTGATTTTAGAATACATTCCTGGGCCATCGTTTTTGGAAGGCATATTGAACTGGCCTCGATTCAACGAAAACGACATTAAGAAGATTGGAAAGCAGCTACTGGATGCGTTAAAGTTCTGTCATTCCAGAAGAATAATTCACAGGGTAAGTTTCCTTTTATTTTCAAGGGAGATGTTTCATTTGTGATCAAGTTTGTTTTCGTCATTGATTTTCTCGACCCCTTAACCAATTATTCAAATTTAGAAATACTAGCATTCCATTCACGCAGAATGGCCTCTGAGTTACGACGTTCTTAAAAGATTCTCACGTCGATAATCAGTTCTTTTTCCTTGAAAAGTTTAGCAGGATGTTTAATAGCTAGGGGAAAAGCTTAGTATCTAAGCTAATTATTAGCAAACGTGTCCAATGTGGCTAAATTCTCATTATTTAAAAAACTGCTATGAATTTTTTTAATATTTGAAAACTACATGCTGGTGCATATCATTTCTAATCTTAAATTAGATCTATCTGATTATAGCATAAGCTAACTGGAATCTCCTATAATCACAAAGGTTATTTTTCCAGGATATCTGTCCAGACAATCTATTATGGTATGACGTACCAACAATGAAGAGACCGCATGCTACACCAGTACTCAAGTTAATCGATTTCAATCTGTCCCGTAAAATGCCCGAACACGTCACACATTTGAGGGCAGAAGCTTTAGGGAATCCTTCGTACATGGCTCCGGAATGTTTGCGAGATGAAGCAGTTTCCAGTTGCAAGTCAGATGTTTGGAGTGTCGGTGTACTTTTGTTTCTATTAATGGTAAGATGGAAATCTTTCTCTTTGAAAATGCAGAAACTTTCTCTGAATCATTAAGCAAATGCTCCACACTCCGAACATAACTTTTTACGGTCCTGGACCAATGGGTGGACATTTTCAAAGATCATTATCCGGTCCAAAAATGATTAATTCTTTATTCATAATTGAAGAAACGCTTAACTATACATTTGATAGTGGTTTATCCTCTGGCTTTCAGATACAAAATCCACATTTTCCAAAGTGTAACACCTAACCTTCAAATGTATTTCAAAGGCTATGAAATGTTTTAAAGTCCAAGAAATGTTTCAATCTAGAAGGAACGTCTGTTCCCATCCGCATACAAAACTTATTTACCTTTAACATCTTTGTTCTGTTGTAATCTGTTCTTTGGGTGTGAATGATCCTAACTTTGTATACCAGTGCCACAACTCGCCAATCGACTGCATTTGATTCTGGTTCCTCAGAGAGCACATGCAAATTTACATTTGATCTAAAAAGCAAACAACTATTTTTATTTTCCAGGGTGGTTATCCGCCATTTTTCAACGACAATTACAATCATCTACTACAGAATATTATCGAAGCAAGTTATGTATGTCCTAAACACTTATGGAGTCACGTGACACAAGATGGGAAAGATATCGTCAAAAAAATTGTAAGTAGTGGCATCAATTATTTCAATAAAGAATTTTTGTGGCAAAAACGTACTGCTTTTAGTCCCAAAAGATCGCCCGATATCGTCTTTTCCAAGACAGGCTTTATTTTCAAACTATATTACCTTGACAACTAACGCCAAATTGCAAGATTTTCTACTTTTTGGCTACGACTAAATTTAATCTCGCAGAAAAAATGCACTATCTACTCATTGTGTAGTTTCCTTTAATTGTTGAATTCCATGACTATGATTGGAATTGGTAAATTCGCACTTGGGAAAGTGAGATTTTATCTACATTTTT
>JAUBWS010085253.1:0-12103 GCA_032270445.1 Darlingtonia californica | reverse complement strand
AATAAACGCACTCCAAAAGCTAAAAACCCAATTCTTTTTCCTTGTTTGTATCAACGAAGGCCAGGATTTGTAAAAAATTACAAAAAGTACCCGGAAGAGTCTAAGGAAACTGTTAAAATGCGACCAAAAACCTGATAAAATGAAAAGATCGGAATTGGCTATATTTTGCGGACCTGCCTTAATTGCGTCGAGAAATAACCAGTAACATTTAGCGATGTCAGAAATTTATGTAGTTTAGTTGTTGTTAGAAGCATTGATCGGACATGGAGACAAAAAGGATAAAAAAAGACTACTGTTCAAAGTAATGATAAATTTTAATAATGAATAATTATGCGTAAGGGTTGGATACTTTAAGAAAATTACATAAGAACGTGTACAAATATTCATACCTTAATAGGCAACAATTTTTCTACACGTGTTTTAGATAAGAATATGAAACTGCAAGCTTTCAAATGTTGATATATGTCGTATTTAAGGCAAAACATAAAAAGCCTGAATTGTTCTTAATTTATCAATAACGCATTGAAATAATTTAAATATAAGATTTACTTAGTTATCGTATTTTCAAACCTTCTTTTCAGGTAGCAAATAAGGGGCGTGGATGGAGGGGGAGGGGGAGGGGGGGTTAGAGTCTTGCAAAATAACTTTACAAAATGAACAATTATTTACAAATTAATAACGGTTGGTTGTCGTAATAAGGTCCGGGGACGTAGCGAATATACGGGGTTTTTATTTTGCATTTGAGAACAATGAATATAATGGTCTTATTTTTATGATAAGATACGTAAATAACTTTTCCAAAACGGAAGGACTTTTATAACAATGGAGGTGGACGTTTCAACCTGGGGATAACAGTGAGAACATCCGTTTCTTTTAAAACTTTTTCATTGGTGTTGAAGACGCCTCAGAGCTTGCGTTGGGTGAGAAAGCCCAAAGGTGATTAACGGATTGAGTACAATGATTACTATGCAAACATTTTAGGGAAAAAATCGACGAAAGGAACCAAATTTAAGCGCCGTTTAAATTCGTGCTTGGAAAAGGTAAATATGATTTTTTGTTTGACTTTGATGGTACCACGTGGTTATAAAAATTAAGAATAAAATTAATATGTAAAAAATAAATAACGAATAAAGTACAATTGAAAACTCAACGAACCTAAAATATAGGCAACGCCTTTTGTAAACTCGGTATTTATTTGTTGTCTAAAACGAGTGTTGCTGAATATTGCGATATTGCATACTAAAACTATTGGCGTTTTAAACATATTCTTAGGAAATAAAGCGTCATGTTAACAAATTGATATAAGCAACGCAACTCTGTAAGTAACGTCAAACGAACAAAATTTGACAATCGATAATGGGAAAACATTAGCCTCCTTGCAAGGAGAAGAAAAATGTTAATAAATTTTGTTAGGATACTTGGGAGGTAAGTGTTTTTTGGAATATGATGAGAACAAATAATCTTTGAAAAATTGATTTTAGGTAATGAAAAACTATCTAATCCCTATGAAATAATTTTAAAAAGATATATATAAAAAATGAATACAATTACACAATACCAATACATTTAAAAAAATGTCAACCCAATATTTCCATTAGAAATAACACGTATTTTTCTTTCTTTTTACCTCTCACTTCTTTTTGGTAACGTTCGCCCAATGTGTTTTCACCGTTTTGTTCTTCAAGGACCGATTCAATCCTTTCTTGCAATTGTCTAGAACATTGATTATCACGGAATAATAAGATGATTGTATTAATTTCTACGTTCTATAACGAAGAAGCGCGGACAAAAGTAACGACTGCTTGATTTCTTTTTGTAATCTAGTTTTAAAAATTTAATTTTCATTACGATTATCCGACGCAAGGCTTTGCTCGACATTTTTTGCCCGAGAATGTACATCAACATGACGCAATTCGTCCTTCCTTACATAATAAACGATTTTTAAAAAGTGGTGAATATAAACCAATCTTATCGTTAGGTTTCCCAATTACTCATTTTTTTTTCTTTTCTTTCACAGTTATGTTTATGTACCTATAAAAAAGTGAAACATTTACAGATCTACTGGTAATGAACACCAGTATTCTATCAATTACTTCACTTTCGTTACAAGTTCTAGAAGTATATGGTAGAAACAAAAAGATTCGTGACAAATTTTCAGATCCTAGTACAACCTAAATATGAAAGCAGTAGATTCAGGGTTGGCGCCACGTTTTAAAAAGTAGAGGGGCTTGGGAGTGTACGTTGTAGTAAGGGTGCTGCTATCTTTTGACAAAAAAATCATTATTTATGCAAAAAGTGAGGTCGCCTTCACATGGCACCGCTCCTGTGATTGAGTATATTTAAAATCTAGACACTGCGCACGTCTTAAGCATATTTAGTCGATTCACACAATTACCTGGGACTGTATTGTTTGCCATTAGCGTAGGAATCAATTAGTCTCCTTTTCATTGCTTCGGCAAAGTATTCCAAACTGAAAATTTCTTCAGTTAGCTCCTCTTTTCCATCCAGTGAAATGAAGTTTCCCATATTTTCTATAAAATGAATGTTTATGGCTAGATAGATAAATTTCAGTTTAGTCAAAGTGCGCAAGTTTATGATCGTAACAGTTGCCTTGAATTTAAACTAAAAGTATGGAGCAGCACCGATGTCAAAAATTATTATACGACTTCATACCTAAGTACGCAGATTCTCTAAGAAGGTATCTGATAAGGACAACAATATCCTCCGAAGTACTACGTTCTTCCATCATACTGCTGTCATCATTGATTTCAACTAAATTGAACAACTTTGTACGGAGCTGAAAAATAAATATTTTGCAGTATCATTTCCATTTAGATTACTGCCTTGTGTAGAAACTACAAAGTATATGCTGAACTTAAAGTTACAGATATCAGTGGTAATCAAGTTGCGAGATACAACTCGATACCAGTAAGTGATTGAGATATGCATTGAGAACATATGAAATTAAAGTGAACATATTTAGATGGAAATGAAAATTAGAATACCATATCAAGGGACAGGTTTTAAATGTGATCTTATCATGCTCCTTGCTTCCGTGTTCAATAAACTGAGATTATTTATAGAAATGTCTCCAAACAGTTCAAGTTGGTTCAGAAAGCGGGGAACACGTAAAGGAGCCTATTGAAATCAGAGGAAGTATCGTGGTAATGGAAATGTTCAAACGTCTGAAAATGCTTATCGTGATAGGCCCTATAGGGTATACCATGTACAATGACATGTATTAGTGTTCGATCAAAATTGATAATGTTATAAAATCACTTGTATATATTGATCACATATTGATCACACATCTAAACATTATAGGTTTATCCCCTGTAAAGTGCTCAAATGTGCAAGAATGGTATCAATAAGAAAATAAAGTAAAATTAATAATTTAATGATTTTGCAAGAAGCAACTAGGAAAATATCAAGTTATATAATACATTCAATGCGTATCTTCAGGTGTCAAAGGCCCCTGCTACGCATTCGCCACCTAAATTAAAGAGACCCTATGAATTTACCGTGGACACAACAAAACCAATAGCTGGACTTCCGTCTTCAAAAAAATCGAAAACAACGTTAGATGTGACTAAAATTACCACCAACCATTGCGGTATGTGCAAGGTAATATCCAATTCGTAAGAAGACGAGGATTTGCGTAGACGATTTAAACACCGAAACAGTTGCATGGGATGCGGCGTTGATGGTTGCGACTATTGGGTCCATGTGCGCTGTAGTAAATTTAAAATCAAACCGCAAGCGACATTGAAAAACTTGATTTCCATTGTCCAAAACATGATAATTATAAAGGAAAAACTCCTTCACAAGATAAGGCATGTTGTAGTAAGACCTAACATTATTATATAGCGAAACAAGTTTCAATTTTCGAAATACCTTCTAATTTCTTTTGCGATTACTTATTGCTTTTGTAACCTAAAGTAGACACCACAAATAATTTATTGGCGCAAAAATGTATCCCTTCATGGTAGTAATTACCTCTTGTATTGGCTGTAACAAACGAATTGTTTGAGTCCAGCAATCGTTGCTTGGAATCCCTGTATTGGGCAACCAAAACTTGGCCTTTTTGTTAATTTCCTCCACGAGTGCATCACCTGAAAATGTAACGTATAATTTTAGCATTGCGATAAACGTTTTAGAAAGGGCACGTTATTTTAATTTTTTAGTTCCGTAGCTTTTTACTGTATTTATGCCAAATATCGAGATTGAAAGAAGATAATTTATACCCCCTTGTGAAGTGTTTTTCTTTCCCGATATACTTCCATACATCGCCTTGAAGTACAGTCGTTTCACTTCTGCTGGCATAGCGGCAACGATGTTCACGTGATATGTCAACAACTTTTGATATGTTGGATGGTTACGCACAAAAAACAGCGACGAAAATCTGCGCAAGGCGATCATGACACCTAAGAGGCAACATTTTTGATAAAATAATTCAAACTGTAAAGATCAATCAGTTTTGTGGTACGCCGCCACTTACATATCTGAAGTCAATTGCCGTTTACTACGGCGAACTCTTACTTGATAATTCACAGCTCTTCAAAAATAGCGAGGATTTTTAAGAAGGGGACGCTATTACGAGAGGTGAACTAAGTTTTTTGAAAAGTTCAATTGTATTAGAGTTAAGTTTTCAATTTTGTTGGAAACGTTACATTTTATCTCGACAACGAAGTACTCTATACCTTCAAAACAATTCCTTCGTATACTGACTCGGTAGAGCATTATTGAAAATAAAAGGTCGTAAATCATAGATGCCATGTATGTGTGGTTTTTAGCTTCGCGACTTTTCAACCATTTCCAGTAATCCTCCAAAGAACAATCACTTTCAAGATCTTTGTGAAACAAATATATAAATTCATCTGCGAAGGCAAACATTATGGCTTCCAGCAATCTCCAGCTTTTATGGTGGTCAGTGCAATTATACATAGTATATAAGGCTTTCTCGGTGTTAAATCCTATTTCTCGCGAAATGCATTCTCCAAATATCTGAAATTAAATTGAATTTATCAATTCTGTTACTGGTAGAATAGAATGAAATTTCACGTAATCCTATTTTCGCAATTTATTAAGGGATATGCAAGTGTTATGTTTAGTTGTTATTTCCGACATTTTCAACAATTCCATAAGTAATTAATTGGCTTACTAAGACCGAAGCGCACCGTCCTAAACGCATTGCAAGGCAACCAAATGTTTTATTTTCTCGTATTTGATTGGCATCCCTTTAGAAAAGCGGTTTTGATGATTTGAAAATTGACTAAGTTGCTAATATATTAAATGTCTATAACCGGTGAGTGATGGCTTTACTGAAAAATCTAGTCAAGTACCTACTGAGCGTGCGAACTTTGCATAATTAGCTATTACAGATGCGGAAAAAATGATATATTTGTATAGGCGTCCACGTAGAGCAATAAATACCTTCCAATTTAATTTCGTGAATGCCTTGCATATCGTGAATTCTATGTGCAAGAGGCCCATTAGCGGGACGATCCAGTCAAATTCCATGATACTGCGAGCACCAGAACACCCATGACTCTAAGTAGAACAGTAAGATTTGTAGTATAATACAATGTAATGTAATGCAAATGATAGATTTATGTTATTAGCGGCTTCCATCCCTATAAGTTTGGTTCTTTTCGCCCCCATAATGACTATCCGTTTTGGTTTGACACACCTTAACCTCAATATCAACGACACCGTGAAAACGTTTGAAATTAACAGTTATCAGTCACTCGCCGGTGAGACTACACAACTATGGGATCACGAGACCGACGCCTTAACCCCTGAGAAACTGCTCCATTAGTTTTAAGAAAAGCCGCCTTTTAACTTCCATTTAAACATTTTGTCATAAAAATTTCCTGAAATTGTAATATCGTTCCTTAGCGTACAATCAAAACTTACATCAAATGCAGCTTGCCCATAAAAACTTAGCCCACACTCCAAACAAACGAAGGTGTTTTGTATTAGCTCGATAACAATCTTATATATGGTGCCGTCTACTTCCAAAAACAACCATTCTTTTTCACCACTACCATACCGCCTGATTCCTAATTAAACATAAGCGATATGGGTTTTTCGATCATACGTAACGTACTTTAACGGCATATAAACCTTAGCGATGATAGAAATACGCCGAGTTTGCGGTTTTTGCCCTTATCTGCGAAACTAAGTCCTCGCTAAAAAAAGTTTGATATGGTTGACCACAAAAATTACAGTCCCGGGGAAAAGAAATACAAAGGTGACAATTTAAAGTAATTTTCCATGGGGGTTACTCAATAAATTCCAATTACCTGTCCTTTTCCCAATTTCCCGTAGAATATGTGAAACATTCTCGTACGAAATTGGGTTCACAAAATCAGGTTCACCAACAAACAACTTGGCTTTCTTGCAAACCCCTTCTTTAATCGAACCAAAGTAGTCCCCAAGCACAATAGTTTCCCCAGTTGGCTGGAATTCCAAGTCACAGCTCTCTATCTTCCCCTCGTGACATACGCGACACTTTCTAAAATCTTTGTCGTTCTCCCAAAGCATTCAATACAATATTTGGCCCGTTTTGAGACCGTTCGAGCGACAACTAACTCATCTATTTTTGAAGATATTTCCGTGGAAATTGGCTGTTTATGCTTGTTCATTCGGATCCGGACAAACTCATCTCTGATTGATCGAAATAATTCCACGTCATTGGAGTCACTGGAAATTGCAACTAAACTTCGTTTTTTGGGAAACCAATGACGTGGAGCTAGTTGTGGATCCATTTGAAAGTTAGCATTACCAATCTCCACACCTCCATGGCAAGTAATGACACTCGAAGGCGCAACAGAGTTATGTACGAGTTTCCAAGTTTTCCCAATTTTTTGGGCATTGTCAAACATCCACTTTATATCACCATCTAGAGCTACCTTTGGAGTACACGTGTTTTTCGAGATCCAGCTCACAACATGTTGGTAGCTTCCAGATCGTGACAGTTTTGAAATAATAGTATTCATTTGCTTTGATCCCGTGATTTTATTGCATGGCAAATTTACTGCAAACGCTAATGGCAAAACTAAACAACTGTCATGCAAACTATAAATGCACTCTATTAAAAACGACAGCTGTGTCTGCTTGGACACTGAATGTATTTTAGGGTTGATACCACATAACTTGCCAAGCAAAGCCACTAGCTTTTGCGGTCTCTTCTTTAACCAGGCATCTGGATTGTAGCGCAACAAGTCCTGCATTGTTCAAGAAGAGCCTTTAAGATTTATATAATCTTTTTTGATCTCCTTGATTAATTGTTCCAACACATTATCAATGTTTTCGTTTTCGATCCAGCTAGTGTTATCGTCTTTTTCATTTGTTACACACAAAGAAATACAGCGCATGCAGACGAAACCTTTCTTCGATTTTGGTATGATCTGCAAGTTTATCATTTTTACTCTATCTGCAGCCTTCATTTTCCGCATACCCAAAAGTTTCGAAACTGCCCCCGGCCGGTGTGTCCTAGCACAACATTTCTTTGCGAAGGAGCCATTATTGTATTTATTCATTCTAGAAGGTGTAAATAATTATCCTTTTAACCCTAGATTACCCGGGCTTCTTGAGGTTTTTGTAGCCCGGGGGTTTCACGCAGCTATAACTCCAGATTGGCTTATGCTAGAAACTTAACATTTGATATGGAGGAGAAAGCCCTCAAAAATACAACTAAAAGATAATTACTTCAAATTTCTAGGAAATCTTTGTTTTTGTTAATTTCTGCAAAATTTCAAGTTAACAGCATCAGTAATTTTGGAGTTATTGTAAAAAAATTTCGGCCGCGTACAAAGAACCCCTTAACAATAGCTCATATGGTATTACGAATGTCATTATATTCGCATGACAAAAGCGCAGAAAAATATCAAAAGATTGTCTGCCCCTGTTCTCCAAACTTTTGTAAACCACTAGTAAAATCTGCGATACAGAAGAAAAGCTTGCTTGCCAGAACTCAGAAAAATCGCATTCACAATTCTTTATACTACAGGCCATGTTGAAATTACGCCGCACGGCAGTATCAATAGCACAAAAAACATTTAGCCCTGGGGCCGAGGTCCGGCCATGTTTAGTACTCTGCGACAAGTTTCAATCATGAGAAGAAGGTGCCTGTTCATTTTAATCTCACTGTCCTTCTAAATCGATCAGTTTATTAGAGATGACACAATTAAAGATATATCAAGAATCTGACGTGGCAGCGCAATTTGATACCTGGCGAACATAAAAATGTCTACTTCTGCGTAAATAAATTCCCCAGTAGACATAACAAAATTGCATTGGTGTCTCCCGATAAAATGCCTCTCCTCCCCAAATTCCTCACAACACATAAAAAATTTTCTTAAAATTTTCTTATCGATCGTTTTGCTGGTCGTCAAAGATTCTTACCGCGCGTGCGTGTTACACGCTCCCCCGCGGCCCAAATTAATGGCCTCCCCCGCCCGTTGCGCGGTCTGTCTAAAAAATGTCCGCCCTTCAATTTAAACAGTACGCCCTTTAATTAACAGTAAGGGCGTTTATTACAGCGTATCCCGTTTGCTTATTAGCCTCAGTCCTCGGATTAAAACTAATAATTCGTTGGCCTGCAAATCATATGAAGCACAGTCTATGCTCTTAATTTATGCAAAAAAAATTAATTTATGTAGATATACCACTACCATACCACAATGACCACTACCGTTTACATTATGTCTTTACTGATCGCGGGACATTTTATAGCAGTTAGAAATAATGATGCGTAACGTCATTAATTGCTTTTTTATATTGCATTTGGGGATAGCAACTTCATTTACTAATGTGCCTACACTGTAATTTCTGTATCGTACGATCTCATTTCAGATTTCTCTCGTGTTGTGTAAAGAACTGAGGTGAGTGGTTTGTTTACATTTTTTTTGTAGGACATTTTTGGCTGGTTTGACTATACTGCCAATAACCTTCAGCTGATAATACTTGCGGTGTTGTTGCAACGTATGGTTTCAACAGTTCATCAGTGCATGCACACAAAACCAGTTCACAAAGACGCCATGTTTTGTGATGATCCTTACATTTGAAAACCTAAAAAAAATAATGTTAACAATTTACTTAACCATTTTCCGTAATACAGCTTTTTGTAAGAACATCCACATTTAGAGGTCAAAATGGAAACCTCAACGTGTAAGATAATGGCAAATGTTGCTTTTTTCTTTTGCTAGCTCGGGTATATTAAGGCACGAAGACTTTCCCGCCAATCATGGTAGCACTATAAGGGTTGTTAGTACGGCATTCTCGTTTTTTTTATTTGTTCAGAAATAATTTTGAAATTTGAAATATGGTAGTTAAATTTTATTCAAAAAGAAAAATTCCGACATAATCGGCAATTTAGGTTTGTCGGGAAAACCATTTATAAAAAAAAAGCCAGGATAAGGCTTGTTTTTGACTACGCAACGGGCATATTAGTTAACTTCAAGACCAGAATGAACAATCTCAAAAAAAAGGTTTCATTAAAATACGGGTCTTTAAAGTGCTAATTGCCTTTTGAATATTTTCCCGACATTGACGGTTTGTTCCCGCGCCGCTTGTCGTATTTAACAAACTGAATGTAGGTCAATTACCAATAGTGGTACAAAAACAATGCGGAAACGCCGCGCGAAACATGAAGATGTTTTTTTCAATATTGCGCATATTTGACATGCTTTAAAATCAAGATGACGAGCTTGTTTCAATGTGGTTTTATTCGTACAAATATCTCAAATGGATTAGAACAGGTTCATCACACTGTAAAAGATAAACGTTTTCGGTCTTTCGCTGACCAATTTTCTATATGTAACTTAAAAATTAACGAGTCTCACTTCCATCGAAAATCTAAAGATTTGCATTCGTACTTGAGGAAAACACAATGGAATGGTCAGACTTACAAAGAAATATTCATTGAACACTTTTCCCTAAGCAATTGGCAGAAATTGTCTGAAGAAAATCAAAAAGCTCATACTCTAAATACTTGCATTAAATGTTCAAACGACCACAGTGAGATACTTTTGTGTCCCCACAGTGCGCACAAAAAAATGCAGTAAACAGTCACTACCTCCAGCTCTAACCCCAGGACATTTGGAGATCCCTTTACCTGAAAATGAATTGCAGAAAACCCCTAAATTTCAAATTGCTGTGGCATCTAATTTATTTAAAGAACTCAACGATAAGTGGGAGGCTAACTACGAGACGCCATTTACGGAAATCATTCGTAAAGTCCCTGAGGCAAAATTAACACCCAGGAAAAACAAGATTCAAAAACAAAATAAACTGAGAAAAATTCACAGAAAATGTAAAAAAGATTTGCAGGCAATTTGGGAAAAGGACAATAGAGACGTTGAGACGTTTTATGGTACACGTCAGTCTGGGTCATCACACACCAAACACAGATCCATTTTTTTTTTTATACAAAGGAACAAGCTGTAAAAAGAACAGGTAACTTCTTAATTGTCCCTTATTATTTGAAAAGCATTGTTTAATTCAATATAGAATTTAGTTGATATTATTTCAAAATCTATCAATATAAATAGTGACAAAAACTGACTTGTGATAATGCAAACTAATAATGGGTTCTATACAGAGCATAAGAAAACCCTTGGACCTCCTAAAGTGGTCTTAAAACGGGAAGTTTTCTCCTTCTCTAATGCACTATAATTTTTAAATAAATCCACAACTATTTATTTTCAATTTCATATGTAAATAGTATGTATTTAATAATATTGCGCACAAAACAACTTCAATAAAGAGGACTATGGTCCGTTTCAAAATTTATAAATACAAGCAGCAAATAAATGATAGAATAAATAACAGTATATCTTTCTACTCAACTTAAGGCAGATAGAATTTACATAAATACATTAAAGTTTGTTTAAATATTATTGTTCCTGTCATATGGTATTGTTGCATACTCATAGTAATATGAATACGAATATTTTAAAAATATTTGAAGCTACCCTAAATTTTTGATTATAATGAAAAACCGAGTATTTAAGCCTAAATTTGCCAGGAGTAAATTTTTTACTCCGGGTTGCAGCAAAGTTTATTGAATTTTGAATACAAACATGTATATCGTTACAGCAACAACGAAAGCCAACGGATCCGCAAAAAAACGAAGACACTGCAGAGATCCATACACCGTGGAGTTTGATAAAACTGGTCTTCTTGACGAGGTGAAATCATTAGGAAAAAACTCGCAGGTAATCGGATGAATTTACATTTTTACATTACAAATTACATAATAGGGTCTATAAAAAGATGCTGCTTATAATTCAGAACAACCACGATATCTTTTCATAAGATTCCAGTATTCTTGAAATAATAACCAGTATTCATTTACTATTCAGCTAAATCTATCAGCACTTGCCCGTAAATATGGCATTACCGACCCAACTGGAAACATGGTCGTCAAGGAATTTCTTTTGGAAGAGGGCGTAAATTTAGATGAATTCGAATCGAAAATTTCCAAGCATTCGCGAACGCGAAGAAGATATGAGCGATTACCAGGTATAGATTTCTCCATCGTAACTAGCTTTATCGTTCAAAGATTGTTATCCTATTAATGAAAAAAAAAATGATAATAATAAATGGACTTTGATCTGTGAAAATGAGGTTCTGGCGTGAATTTACTTGTTATTTCGGGTTACAGTTCAATAAATGTCACTGAAGTTACAAAATCATTTCCTTCATATTATTTAGGTTCTGATATTAAAGTTCCTATTCCACAAAGCTATCAAAAAATGAAAGAAGCATTAAAGCAAGGGATAGCAGATGGAACGTGTTCGATCGGAGATTTGGTGGAGCCAAAAGCTTTCACAAAATTTAAAATAAAAGACGGGATGATCACAAAAGAGACCTACACTGTATGTGTGAGAAAAATACCAATCACCGAAATTCGACAACGGTTGTACCACTCCCATCAGGAAAAAGGAATCATGAGAAATGTCAACAACGCAGAAAGAATGCTTGCGACCTGGGCGGACCATTCAGATATTTTAAGCACAGGACATTTATTATTCACCATAAGAGCTCTGTACACACCAGAAATCTTTTTCACTGATGATGAGATGCATAAAAAATC
>JAUBWS010085231.1:0-12103 GCA_032270445.1 Darlingtonia californica | reverse complement strand
CCCCCCCCCCCCCCCCCCCCCCCCCCCCCCCCCCCCCCCCCCCCCCCCCCCCCCCGGTTATTTGGCACTCGAGAGTACTCTACCATATTTACAAGCCTCGTGGGCGAGGCGTGTACGCAAAACTTTTTTCTTCCAAAATCTTAACTAGCAATGGGTTTAATTATCCTATAAGCCTCAGAATTTTAGACAATTCTTATAAACTAGAAAACGCGTGTCAGGCGCCCTTCTAGTGGTTCTTTCAAGTATTGAAACCAATTGAAGGTAAGAGGTGTAGGGTTGAAAAATCATAACCTTATACCTTAAAGGTATTTAATTTCGTGCGTATTAAATTTCGCATTTTTCGCGAAATCAGTACTGTTGAAATATTTCGAAACTTTCGAATCGCGAAAAAAAGTGTACGCGAAATATGTCAAACGATGAAATCGCGAAATTCGAAAAAGCTTTTTTCTTATGCCTCTTTAGACCCTAATAACTCAGAGGACAGACATATACCAAAAAGGTATAGGCTCCACCGTTCCGGCGACAAGTGTCCCTTGCCTAAAACTGACTGCCGCCCGAGACGATTTCACCTAAGTGCCACTTTTCGGCAATGTCGAAGTAAGATGGTGTATGAAGAAGTTGTAAACCAAATAGACGTTCAATCTTTTGACTATAATATGTTTGGGTTGTATAACTATATCATTGATGATTGTCATTGGCTTTTTACTGTATATCAACAAAGTGGTCTTAATTAGAGCACCATCCATAAAGTACGTACGCTCGGACAGGCGGGGCAGTCTAACCAAAAGCGTATGGGGAGAGCTAGGTTGTCGAGCGTGAAGCGTACGCTATCAAAAAAAATGTTATGTGTTTTGTTTTCATAAACAACAATGCTTTCAATTTGCCTTTAGAAGTTTAGTTAGTTATTGTAAACCGTCTTTCTTGGAAAAACGAAAATAGGATACAGTATATATAGAAAAAGTCATGCTTCGAGTATTTTTTTTACGCCAAAAGCGTACAGGGGGTGTTCTAAAATTAAGAAAGTCGGGCGTACGTACTTTATGGATGGCCCCTAGGTATAATTTTATTTGTAGAGTTTTTCTCTACGTTGTGTTTGTCACATATATTGTCTTACCTTTAGTGGAGAAAATTTGGCGCAGGATGAAGATATATATATATATATATATATATATATATATATAAATTTTATGATTTTTCATAAAAAATGAAGCTTTTGGCGCAGATTTAATCTGGCTTTATATCGGCGCAACCAAAATTTTTCGGTAAATTTAAGGAAGTATGAACGATTTAAAAATGTAAAACTAGATCAATAGTCACATCTTATACAAACATTCACTTCTCAAAAAACAAAACAAAAATTTAATTTGCGCAGTCAAAAAATAGATTAATTTGGCGCGGACTTGATTTGGCGCAGCGAGATAATTATTAGTTTTAGCGCGGATTTAATTTGGTGATTCTCCGCGCCAAAATTTCTTCACTTAAGGTATTTTTTATTGATAGTGGAACTAAATGTTTCAAAATATTTCCTCAAATTGTACACACATGTATTGTATTGTACACATTATTATACCTTAAGCGTACTAATTTTCGTCTGTACAAATTTTCGCAAAATTTGATCAAATTCGCGAAAGTAAATACACGCGAAATGCAAAATTTTTTGACTCGCAAAAATAAATACACGCGTAAACTTGTACGTTTACTAAGGTAACACAAGATTTTTCTTGAATTGAAACTTTTGGAAATTTGTTTACAATATTGGCTGTCTCTCAGCAACAATATAGAAGGCGATGAATATATAAAAATGTTTTGTTTTACATTGAAAATATGTGCTTGTTACAGCTGCTGACATTTATTCTGTTACAATTATGAAGAAGGACCGATCTTGCAAGTTTTCAACGAATCCTTTTGACTTTAGGCTCTATTTACAATCTGATATCAAACTTGCGTGTTGGGGTTTCTCTTTTCCTTGTTTATATTGATGCTACTAATGACTTTACTTCAAAATGTGTTGGACCCATAAAAATGGCAGGTCAATAGAATACACAAAAGTGGCAGGCAACTTCGTCTTAAATACCTTTGTAATTTGAATAGCACCACTAATATTCCATCCACGGATAGTTGAGCAAAACGTAAACATTATATGTACAGCATCACTGATCCATCTATACCTGAGTAAAAGTTAGAGCCAACTAAACTCTCAAACAACGTTCATTTTCAGACATTCACAAGTCTATTCACTAATGTCAACTGAAGTGATTTGTACATGGAGAGGGTGGCTTGCCAAAGATTATCTTATTTCGTTGAGACTAGGTGTGAATAATTTTCCCAAGGTTTTTAACTCTCTTGTTTAAGAGCAAGTGGTCCCAGTTAATGGCATGAGGGACACTGGGGGGTCATGCTACGGAATGGGGTGACTGGCATAGGAATAAGACACATTTTTCTAGAATATAAGACAAAGTTTGGGGAAATATTTTTACTCTAGCTCTCACAGGGTCTGATGAATATTAACGTAGCTAATTGTAAAACTGCAAGCCTAATCTTGAGATATTTTCCTGTGTTAGTGAAGCCTTTGTGTGACATGACATGTTGTTTTTTAACAAGCCTAATAATGTGTTTTCCAAATCCATCTGGAACTGGGGCAGAATGATGGTTTTTGATCCTTTGGCTTTTGTTATGTATATACTTTAAAGTCAGAAACTTTCGCTGGAAGAAACTTTCGCGGTTTCGCGTTATTTGGCCCTTTCCGCGAAAGTTTTTTCCGCGAAATCTTTTAAAATTTGTCAACCGCGAAAGTTTATTCCCGCGAAATATCTGAAAATGCCGATTTTACAAAATTTTGACAATTATTCGTCTTTTTATTGCATTTTTGCAAATATATCGAAAAAAATCTGTGATCCGCGGAAGTTAATTCCCGCGAAACATCTCGAAATCGGTCACCTGCGAAAGTTTATTCCCGCGAAATATTGAAACTTTAAAGTAGTATGAACAAACAAGTCTGTCTTGCGCACACTACTATACGTGCATATATGTTTTGATAAAATGTAGCACCTTCAAAGTAAGTTAAAATTACCAAAATGCAGATTGAGAAAATTTGATGCAAATCAAGTAAATCTAAGATTTTTTTGAAGTCATGACAAACATGCTGTGACACACCAATATGTTTTTTACTACACTTTTTTCTTTATAAGAATTACATAAATCAGACCTGATCATTGTGATTCTTAAGATTTCAACCAAATTGATCTTCAAATATTCTTAAATGATTCTTAATTTTTCCTACATAAATCAGCCTCAATAATTAATATTGTGTTTTCGATCACAATTGATGACACAATTTTCCTAAAAGGCTATTTTTAGGCAAATTTTTGAATTTGAGCCTTGGCATGATTCTTATGATATTCTTAATTTTTTGACGATTTTGTGCCTCGTGATTCTTATAAAAAGCATTCTTATATAAAAAAAAAGTGTATCATGTCTTTTGAAATTACAGTGGATTTTGGTCTACATTTTACAGTTAGGATTCATAATCATCAATGACAAAATGCACACCAGCAGGCACAAGACATCAATTTAACATTCAGCACACCAGCTACAACATTACTGACAAGGCATAACACTTAAAGAGTCCTGACACTGATATGCAACATTATAACAATTACTGACAAGACAACACTTAAAGAGTCCTGACACTGATATGCAACATTATAACAACGTCTTCTGCTTCTATGACAGATGTAGGTCTGAATTTGGAAATTTTACCTTCTTGTTTTGTTTAAAACTCATTATCATGATATGATATCAATTAGCTTAAGACCTGATTTTGTAAGATACACCCACATGTTGTTTTATACCAAAATATGCTATATATGTTCCATTTTGAATAAAACATTGCATCACAGTAAGAAGTGCTGTGTAGTGTATAATTCCCTGGGCTCTCTTAAGTACAAGTTAAAGCAGCAAATTAAGACTTTATATCATAAAACTGTTTGAATAATTACGTCAAATGTTGCTGTGGACTATTTTCTCCATACCAGGAATAAAAAAACTGGGATTGGGCAGAGTGAGACAGAGCTATGAATCAAGGAATTTGTTACAGTAGGTAGAAGATTGGCTATATTGTTGATAAGAACCTATGATATTAGACAGCAAATTCTCTGCCTAAAGTTGGTCTGTTTCTCAACTAGCAACTAACTAGCTAGTCTAAAGTTTCGAAAGTTGGTTGTAAGCCAAGTTTAGGCAAAGGGTTTTGATATAGGTCACTATTTGTTGTCTTATTACAGCTTTGGTCAAATTTCGGCAAGAATTCTGTTATCATATTTTTGGTAAGGGTTTATTGCCTAAGACTGTCTTATTATAGTTTTGTTCACTTTTTTGAAAGATTTTTTGTGCCTGAAATTGTCTAGAAACATATCGTGTTTCACATCTTTTTGCTTAAAAGTGTCTAAATGAGCCACTTTTCGGCAAGGCTTTCGCTGTCTACAACTGCCTAATCATTTTGTCGCTTACTTTTCACAAGGTTTTTGTTGCCTAAAAGTTCTTATTTCATATCAATAATCACTGTTCGTTAAGTTGGCTCATATAAGTCAGGTAAACAAAAAAAATTCAGTTTTAGACGCCGTGCCACATTCGGTAAGCCGGTCAGTTTTTCGCAACCGGTCAGTTTATTGGAAGTACGGTTGATTTAAACACGCGCAACCTTTCACAGAATCATGCACATATTTAGATCCTAACAGTGAGTTCTGCAGTGATCCGAATGCGGTACCAGCTTTCAATATACGAGTGTCAATATCATGCTCATCAGTAACTAGTAGTATATTCAAATTCTGTACTGGTTTTGATTATCAATAATCAACAAAAATCGAACGATCAAAATTAGCAAAAACTTGAAAACGTCGACTTTCGAAGACAAACTTTTTTTCCAGTCAGTACAGAATTTGAATACTCGTTGAAAAAGTGTTATAGACAGTAGTTAGGCAAAGGGTTTTGATGTAGGTCACTTTTTGTTGTCTTATTACAGCTTTGGTCAAATTTTTGTTGTCTTATTACAGCTTTGGTCAAATTTCGGCAAGAATTCTGTTGCCTATAAAACTGTTATCATATTTTTGGTTACTTTTTGGTAAGGTTTTATTATATATTTTTGTTCACTTTTCTGAAAGATTTTTTGTGCCTAAAATTGTCTAGAAACATATCGTGTTTCACATCTTTTTGCTTAAAAGTGTCTAAAAGTGCCTAAAAAAATGATGAGCCACTTTTCGGCAAGCCTTTCGCTGTCTACAACTGTCTAATCATTTTGTCGTTTGTAGTTTCATATGGTAAAGGTCGTTGTTCCCTAAAATAATTCCTGCTTTTAAGTCACAATCAAAACCCTAAATTGCTATTATATGATTGGTCCAAGTACCTGCAAGAACTACAAGGTGGGCGTCTGACGTACATTTTCTTGTTTCTAACCAAATTAGGAATCGTCTCTGTATAATATCGTGAGAAAAATGATCAAATCCTACTTCGCAATCTTTTTGTGTCGGGTTTTGAATCTTTCGTTTATGCATTAATTATGCCCCCTGGACCCCAGCGAAGGAAAAAATGACACTGGATTTCTCCAACGCATCGACTAATTCTGAAGTTATTTATGAATACATAGGTGGGTATACTTTTAGTTTAAACAAAGTGCTTGTTATATACAGGACCTTCCTAAGCTTACCTTTTTAAGTACATATGAATTGATAATAGATAATAAAACCTTTAATTCGGAATTTGTCATGAGAGTTTTGTCATGTAGATTTTTTTCACATTTATACTAAATAATATATTTATTACTAGATTATAGCTATTCAAGCAATTAACTCATGCCTCGTGCAATTTAAGTAACCAGCGTCGGTGAATTGCGAAATTCATTCTAAACCGATTAAATTAGGAATTATCTATAACTTAAAAGGAACCATACCGAGTATAAGAATATTTCCATTGACTTTGTATGTAGAAGTTGTTTATTGTCTATGCCCACATAATTTTTTCATTGCAAATAATGATTTTTCATGTATTTATAGGCAACAGATCATTTGTGTGGGATCAATTCGCTCAAGTTTTTGAATTTGAAACAACTCAAGTGAGCACATCTGTAGCTGACTTTATCGGATCAAGATGAAGTTGTTCCTTGTGTTTTCTTTAGTTGCTTTATCTTCTGTTGCTGGATTCAAGCTTGAAGGAGGTTTAAAACAATTGCAAGATGTCTTGGCCGAAACCAAAGATGTATTGCGAGAACTGAAAAAGGAAGGTACGTAGAATTTGGGAGTCAAAGATTGATTATTCATTTCGGAAAGAATTTATAAGGCTATAAAGGTTTTCAACTCTTCGTGCTATGACTTCATCACCTGTCGACTCATTTTGAAGTGTGTTGCATTTCTGTTTACTTCGAGACACTGGACGTTCTTAATACTCTAGTAAAGTCTAATTCGGCAAATTTCGACTATTTTGCAAACTGCCTTAACGCCGTCGAATAATGACATCGCAAATATTTCACCCGTGTAAAGTGGGAATTGGTTAAGTTTAAAGAATGTTCACATCACATTTTTTCATTCTTCTAGTGTTCCATCAAGAGAGTGAAGATAGTGCTGGTTGTGAGGATAATGCAGCAAAGTGTACGGAATGGAAAACTAGAGAAGGGGATAATTGGGGTAGTGTATGTAGTAGCCGTAATTTCCTTAGAAACAACTGCAAGAAGACGTGTGATTTATGTAAGTGCAATTCTCTGTTGGCTAGTATACTTTAAAAGAACTGAAGTTCACGGGAACTTTTCGCGAATTTCGAGGTTTTTGGTATCTTCCACAAAAACTGATTTCCGTAAAAAATTTCATTTCAGTAGATGGCAAGGTCATTTACCAAACATGCCATTTTAGCATATTTCTGTTTCATGTTATTATTTATGATCATCTGGTTCATTTGGTTGACTTAATTAAGAGTTCAAACTGCAAATTGTTTTAAAATAAACATGAAAATCTAGGCTATCTGCGACATTTAATTTCAGCGAAATTTAACTTTCGTGGAATTTAGTTCCTTTAAAGCATTTATTTTTATTTTTATTTTGTGTCGCATGATTCTATCATGTTGGTTGCTGGTCTTCTCGTTCCAAACTTAAAAAAGCCATCAACTATAATTAGAGAGAAAACCGTCATGGAAACGTTTCTTGTTAAATGAATTTCCAGAAAGTTTATGGAAACATAGAATATCGTCTCCCTTATTTTTTGTGCTACTGCAATTCTCCTTTCATTATCAGGTGAAGGCTCTTCAGGATCATCCACAAAAGCTCCTACCAAAGCACCTACTCGCCCACCTACTGAAGCACCTACTAAAGCACCTACTAAAGCACCTACCACTGAAAATTTGACGAATAAACCAACATCTGGTGGTTCTACATTGGTAAGTGTGTCTGGACTTGAAGAATGTACCGAAAGTAACAAAGGTCATTGTGAATGTGCTGACACATCCGACGGATTCCAAACTTATGTCTTCAAAATTGATGATACTACTCGTTGTTTCACAGTCTTTCACCCACCAAGTCGTGCGTCAGAGAAACTACCAGTTGTCCTATCCAGCCAATGTTATGGAAAAGACAGATTGATGTCAATCAATATGAAGACGACCAGGAGCGGTGACAATATAGCGGCAGTGCGTTACGGATTTGCTAGGATTGGATTATCCACACCTGATGGACATTGGACATTTGGAAATAATGGCATTGTCAACGATGAAACACCAATGCCTTGTTCAGATTCAGACAGTAAAGATATCCCGTACGTCAAAAAAGTATTTGAATTCATCAAGAGTAATCCAGCAAAGTTTGACAGTAGTCGTGTTTTTACAGAAGGATTTTCGCAGAATTCCATGTTTTCTGCCTACATTGGCTTTTGTTTCAGTGATGATGTCGTTGGTATATGGCAAGGTGGTAGTGGTTTAGCTTATACTGGAGAATTACCAAACCTTCCTGGTTGTCAAGGACAATGCACCGCATCTGCTTTTGCTGCTTCTGACGGTTGCAAACAATGCATAGCTTCTACACCCTGTACTGAATGCCAATACTGGCCCATCTATCCATGTTATCAACCCAAACGTCCTGTCATTGATTGTATTGCTGACTACAAGAACGATTACATTGCTTCTTCCCGCAGTGATTCTGAAAACTTGTCAACCGCTAAAAACATGTACGAAACATTAAAGAACGAAGGTCATAGTCCTCGTCTTCTACGTTTTAAAGCAAGTGATGATGGCAGCATACCTGGAGGTCACCAAAATCCAAAAAATACCGTTTACTGGCAAGTAGGATGTCTTGGAATAACCTCATCATGCTCCCCAGAGTGTGAAGCATCATTTGAGAAATGCATAGATTTATTGGCTGTTGCTGATGCAGCGGATAGAGTAAACAACTTTGAATCTTGTATTGAAGAAAGTAAATTTGTTGAATTGACTGGGTGCACTAAAGATTGTTCACCAACCTTTGACATGTTGAAAGAGAGCGAAGAACCCGTGGAATCCGAATATGATGTTTTTGGTGCAATTCCAGAAGAAAGTGTCCCTCAGCCAAGCACAAGTAAATGTAGCACAGATGATAAATAAGACTACATCCTCATCCACCAAGAACACAAGATAATAATAAATAATTTATAATTTGTTCCTTATGAACATTAAATTTTGCAAGAATGCATCGCCATGAAACTTATTTTAATACCGATTGGCGATAGTTGTATCCTATAAGTACACGATAATTATAAAATCATATCTTTATAATTACAAGAACTTACCTTTTTTTCTATATGTCAGTAGGTTTTTGAAAAAGACGTTTTAGTGATAGGCGCTTTTAAACCAATACTCGTAATGCTCGTAAAGTTTTTCCAATATCGTCAATTCGTGAAAATCAATGCTTGCGAAACGTACTCTTTTCAACTCGGAAAAGTTAATGGTCTAAGGTTAATGAGATATTAAGTCCGGCAATCGAGAAATCATTTACAGACAATCTTACTTTAAAGGAACTAAATCTCGGGGGAACTAAATTTCGCGTTTTTTCATTTTCAAGCGACCGCGTACGTCATGCCGAAAAAAAGCCATTCAGACACGTAATATATTTACTATTTATACGAATCTAATTCACTATCTGTTAAGTTTGCTGAAAAGTTGTTATCTTTATGAACAAATTTTCCAAATTATAACCTTGAAATTTAAGCCATCCGCGAAATTTAATTACTGCCAGTTCCTTTAAAGTACTTTATTACATGAAAATTTTGCTGCATCAAATTTTCGCGGCATTTTTGAGAAAATTTGAGTTTTGTGGCATCCTAATTTCTCGATTCAGCCTTGATGTTGCATTTGGTGACATTTCAAATCCGTGGTTCGATCGAAATTCTATATGCTAAAGTTGGCACATAATGGTGTTTCAAAGTTCGTTTGACTTTAAAAAATACTTCGAAATAATATTTTTGGCAATAAACATGATATATTGAAGCATCTTAATTTCGCTGTCTAGCAAAAATGGTGCATTTCGTGGCATTTTAATTTTGCGGTTTTTTGATTGCAGCCGCGAAACCGCAAAATTTTCATGCAATAAAGTATTCTAGCCTTCCTCATCCACAATATCGTATTCGCAGGAAATACGAGAAAAACAACTGGTATGGTATTGCACATCCGACTAGGTTAGAAACCTCTCCTGTAGCCGTACAGTGAGATTATTTACGGTATTTCTAAAGGAAGAAACTTTCGCGTGGCGAAACATAGCTCCGAAAAACTAGGCGTGAGTAGTGTGATCGAGCAATACTTATTTCTCATATTCATATAAAGATATTCTGTATATCAAGGAAATCAGGGAAAAATCAGGGAATTCAGTTGTCCTAACAAAAATCAGGGTAATTGCTAAATTTTCTGGAAAATCAGGGAGGAATCAATCTGTTTACAGCATAATTTTTTCATTGTTAAAGTACGTATGAAAAGTAGTTTTTGTGTAATTTATAGATTTTTCTCTGAAAAATCTTTTTCCACTGAAAAGTGCATTGAAATATTAAACTACAAACCACCAAACTTGATTTTAAAAGCTGGAAAACTTATCAGGGAAACTTTGTATATAATCAGGGAAAGACCTTCCAAGCGATTTGGAGTACATAGATTTTGACCGTTCTGTGTATCAATCATTTCTTTTATCGGTCAAATACCGGTCAAATTTAGCTATTAAACGTTCAAGGAAAAATATGTATCGGTCGCTTATCGGTCAACCGTTACTACGGGGCTCGGGAAAAATTATATGACCGATATTTGACTGATAAAAACAAAGAAATGACCGATAAAAAGGGTTAGTGTCTATGGGTGTCTATTTTTGACCGTTTAATGCTCTTATGAAGCGAACGGTTGTTTATCGGTTAATTTTATTTTTTGGACGGTGAAATTTATATTTACATCGGTCAATGAACGGTCAAATGAACCGATACTTTATCGGTCAAAAGTTATGTACTCCAAACCGCTTGGAAGCAGGGAAATCCATGCTAGGATTTTCGCAGACACCCTATATATTGTAACAAATTCACTCTGATTCTTATATTGTAAGTAAGCTTTTAACACGGAAAATATCAGCATCGATGTCTGTGTGGTGACGCTGAAAGCGTTATAGTTTTATATATAGTTGGGATATCTTTTATTTAATTACAAAAAGTATTTCTAGGAGGCTGTTCTAGCCATTTTAGAACGTCAAAATTCAAAAAAAATTCTTTGCTTGTCGGCACCAATCATGGTGGGGCCTCCTTATATAATAAAAAAAATCGCCCCCCCCCCCCCCCCCAATACAAAAGTTGTGGTTACGGCACTGGATCTACATTTCTTTTGTATCTCCCAAAACAGGAATATGTAATAAATAATAAGTATGGTACTATGAAAAACAAGGATTGTTTATTTGCACTGTAAGGGTACGAAAATCACCGAAATTGTACTGTAAGGGTGTGTTTTTTAAGTTTGAACCACAATAAGGTCAAGTTTTGTTCTTGGTTTTGGTTTTGGTTTTTTACTCTCCAAACTTCCTTAGACAGCTCGATTTCTTTCTCATATCGTGAGTGATTGAAGGACTTTTTGTGGTTGGCGTATCGTTTCTTGAATGTACCTTCACAAATGCCGATGTAGGTTTTGGGTGCGTAGTTTTGTAGACTGGATGTAATAGTGGCCTCGTACACGATGTTGGTGGTCAGGCATTGGTTGTTTAGGGGACAAGAATCTTTCCTTAGGCAATTGCAGGTTTTGGTGTTTTGCTCGGTTTCTTGAAGAAATCGATGTATGTATATATGTATATTTTGCCCTATGTCGAGAAACTTTCGAAAAACCTTTATTTTGCTGCCATTTTGATAATCTCGTAGATTTAAAATCTTTGATAACTCACTGTCGCATGATGAAATTTACTTTAAATTTCATAAATGGACTTCGTCAATTCTATGCCGCCATTTTGATGACGTTACAGATTTAAAATCTTCTTTAACTCAACGATGCCTGATTCAATTTACTTAAAACTTTACTCAAAGGTGTAACGAGTGGAAGAGGTTCGCGGAACGCACTTTTCGTTTTCGCAATTTTTGGGACAGGCCGTACCTCACTCGAGCATCTGGTGCTGAGATAATTGAATAATTTTCCCCCTGCAAAATAATCTTATCAACGGCTTGACTCGCAAAAATTAACGTTATTTACTACTTGGGTTTAGATTTTCGTGGTTATAGCAGCGGTGGTTTCGTGCAGTAATTTTAGTATACCTTTACTATATAATTGCCTCCAGTTTTGTTTTCATTACTCTATTTTGTCATTAGTTTTCTACTACTTACACAGTATTTTATTCATATCGTTTGCACCAAGCCGTTTTCTTCTCGTTATTAGCTGTGTTTATAGGCTGCTGTACTTATGATGAACCAATTGTCCCTTTAGTAGGCTTATTTGTACAACTATAGTGTGATATTAACCATTTTACTCTTTAAATCAGTTTCCTTGAGATAATTATTATGTATATTTTCCGCTTATTTTTCACTGCCAGGATATTTCAATAAATCACAAACATTACACCTTGAAAAATTTAGTTTCTTTGAAACGACTGTTAAAA
>JAUBWS010085209.1:0-12106 GCA_032270445.1 Darlingtonia californica | reverse complement strand
GTCATAAGAATGTGCATTTAGCGACGTTTAAAATTACTTTGTCAGTTACGCTTATTAACTTGTGGACAGTGCATCCACACCACAGAGATTTTCGTTTCGTTACCATAAATACCGCTTTATTGCCGCAAGCAAATTGAAATCTATTTTTAGGTCACATCGTTTCCGTATATGATTATTAGATCGGAATAGTTAAAGCCTTTTTTCATTTCGTACTAGAAAAACAAGAGGAAGCCATACAAAAAGAAAAAGAAAATACAAAGAAATCTGAGGAAGGTGTCCAAGCAAAAATTCAAGAAATTGAGCAGCAGAAAAATACCGTGTATGTATATTCCTGGAAAACATTATTTGCATGTCTTTTCTTGTATACGAAATAGCCCTTTTTCCGGTAAAATGGTCGAAATTTGTGTACAATTATCGTGATATTAGACATTGATTGTATTATCGTGTTATTGTTCTTTCCGGTAGTAGGATAAGAATATATTTTATAAGAATACCAGGGTAAGATTTCACGTTGAAGACAATATATCTATGGAAATACAATATTTTTAACAATGTATCTATGGCTCAGAAAATGTGAAATGCTAATTTTGATGTGACTTGTAAATATTAGTCAGTAAGCAAATGCCGCGAAATTTAATTTCTTGATTTTTATTAACTGTTTTTATACATTCGAGACAAATGCGAAAATTTCTTCCCAGTAAATAGCCTTGAAAATGGCTCTGAAGCCAAAAAGTTCTTCTTGTAAATTCTGTTGAATCTGGCTCAATAGTTTCCCTGTCGAATACCTTTTTAGGAATGAGATGAAAGAAGAGGTTTCCAGTGTTCGAAAGCTGCTAGAAGAAAAGGAAGACGAAATTTCCAATATGGTCAGAGGTAAGTTCTCGTTATTAAGTGTAGCTGCATTCCCCTTCCGTTTTAGATCTATTGGAACTAGTTCCGAACACAATGGCGGGGAAACATTTTTATATTGAAGCAGCCACAAGAAAGGATATTGTGATCGTGCCTTTAGTGACGAAGATTTTAAGATTTTTTAACCCCGAGATTGTTGGAAATGTATTATCAAGTCATTTGAAAGTTGATAAAAGAAAGGAAATGACTGTCAGTAAATGAATTAGAGGGCCATGGCCCCCTGCCACTGCCAGCTGAGTAATTCGGAAAACCGAAAACAATGAACAATAATGTAACACAAATCATGTCGATGAATAACAAGCGTGGAAAATGTCCTTGGAACTTGAGAGATTTTTTTCGAAAAAAAAACTCAAGTACCTTAGCAACCAAAGACTTTTATCACATGGAATTTGATTAACCCTATTCAATTGTTCAGAGGACCCCGCTCAAAAATCATTCTCTTTTAACACATTTACCAAGCCGGTTTCTTAGGCATGTTCTCGATTAGCTTAAGCTATTGGCATGTCTACCCACTCAATTTAGTTTTATGTTTCCTTTTGTTTGTAATTATTTTGTTTGTTTAAATGGTAAAGAAACATTTATTTACTTAGAATTACTTAATATAATAATTCATAAATGAAGAACTCTGTTATTTGAATCCCCTAAGGACCTAAAACTTCTTCAAATTACATGATTTTTGGAATTATAAAACTTTTGGCATAGCTTTCAAACTCTGATAGGACCGAAAAATTTGTCCAAGTTAGGTGATTTAAGGGTTATAGGAGGCAAAATCACATGAGTTGTCCTGTATTTCAAGTCGGAGAGAATAATTTACCGTCTTTTGTTTTAAAACTCAAAGAAGTACTTCTTTTTGATTGGTTGATTCTCCCTCTTCTCATTTAGAGAAAGAAAAGCCAGGTTTTCGTAAGAAGAAACCCCAACCAGAACAATCAAACGTTAAAATGATTGATATGAATAAAATGGACGGAAAAGATCAAAAAGCATCAAAGCCTGAAACAGTGGCACCACAGACGACAACACCTGTGAAAGGTCAAGAACGCTTAACCACGAAAACCCCAGAAAATGCTGGTGAGGAAGCTGTGAAAGGGCAACAACAACCCTTAACCACGAAAACCCCAGAAAATGCTGGTAAGAAAATGAAAATTTCTATTTCGTGAATATTCAATTTCTTCTTACTTCTTTTTTCAAAAAATTGAAACAGAATAATTGTTTGATGATTCGACATTGTTTGCTGTATTCATACTATTTCATACATATATTTTATATTTTTACACTACCGGGTGTCCCAAAAAAATGTAGCCTCGTCAAAATGTCATTAAGAAACTGTAAAGAAAATATCTAGCAATTCTTTTGTTTTAATTTGCGGTGATTTTGAGGAACTCTCTTGACATTTTTATGAAAAAGCTACATTTTTTGGGACACGCGGTATTTAATTTCGGTATTAAACTTGAGCGTCTCAAAAAAATTTGATTTTGCGATATTTCACAGGTATTTAATTTTGCAATTTTGGACAAAAATTATACCTTTCCTGAATTTACATAATGCATTACCCCGCCTCGTTTTCATGCCGTGTCTATGGCAACAAAATATAATGACATTGTTGAAATTAACCAATATAGGGTTTTTTAACATTCACAAGTCGATGTTTTGCCAGTTTTTGCAAATGTTGATCACTTGCCAATTTTGGACGATACTATCTCGAGATCAATTCCATTATAGGTTCGGTGAAAAGTCTTCTAAACAGTTTTTAAGCGTAATTGCAGATGATCATTTTTCCTAAAAAAATTAAAATTTCATGATGATCGTTTTTCCTAAAGTTTTTAAAATTTCATGATTTCTGATCACCCTAGACAAAACTCTATGTTGTTTACTTTTAATTTTTAATTGGTCCCATTCCATGAAAGAACCGCTAGGAATCCGTCTGACGCACATTTTCTAGTTTCTAACCACATAAAGATTTCCATTATAGTAAAGTTAAGTTCTCAGGCTTTTGAGTTATTTAAACCTGTTCCTTGGCTATTAAAAGAAATTCAACAATGGTACACATCTGTCTTAGGGTCTAATTATCATAAAAAAATGCATGAAAAAGAGGCAGGGCTGTAAAAAAAAAAAAAAATGGAAAGGTTTGTTTAATACCCGGGAAATTTTAAACCTCTTAGGTGCTTCAAATGATGGCAAGGCCAATGGTACTGCTCCCGTCAAGAAAGACGTGAAACCGACCGAAAGTACTGGACTTGAAAAACTGCAGTCGACTACTGAGGCTGTGGACAAGAAAAAATCTGCAGAGAAGAGAAATGAAGAGGGTAAGAATGAAGTTGAGGATACGATAGCTGAAGTTCAAAAATTGGAAAAACAAGGTGATGCATTAAAGACGAAAGAAAAACAAGATGAAGATCAAGATTTTGATGATCATTTCGAAGGCGATGACCACGAAGGTCTTAATGAGTAATGTGATCGGTGTTATTCAATAATTTTGATAATTTCCTTCCTTTGGGTAGCGTTTAATGTTGAATTCAGGCATCTTGGACTGATTAAGTGCAAAAATTTTCGGACCAAAAATTTTCGGACGTTTTATAACTTAATTTTCGGACAAATTTCGAACGTTTTTGTCAGAGGCAAAAATTAATTCAAACAAGAAAATATACATGCAAGTCATACTGCATAAAACACGATATGGTTAGTTTATGACTTAAAAAGTTACAATTCTCATCAAAACATTACAAGTGCTCTCCTCAGGACTGTGTATCCTGTCTATTTCTTTCATTATCGATGCATTTTCAGAAGCGAATATTAATTAAATTGACTTGAATTTTTGTGAACTTTTTGATAGTGTCAGTTACATACGAGGTTTTTGATGGTTAAAATTGTTTATGAAAGATGTGTAATGAAAAGTATTTTCATTTTAAGCAAAAATTTTGGGCGTTTTTATCCGTTTTTTTTTTGGTTTTTTCATTATTTCGATGCTCATTCAAAAAGGGTTAACATGAAATGCCCATAGTTTCAGTAACTTATTGTTGTCGAATAAAATTGAATCACCTGATAGTTCTTTAGTATTTATTATATTCTTCTAGGATTTTGTATTGTAAGTTGAGAGTTTATATAAGTTGTTATTTTTACATAGTTTTTTAAATGTTTCGCTTATAACGTTGGTTAGGATTGCAGGAAATCTTAAAAGATCTCAAGAGCTTTTTGTATCTACACGAATTTTCGATTAATTTTTACAGTAATGCATTTATACATTTTTACCCGGAAAAATATCTTTTCTGTAGGTTTTTTATTCCGCTGTCACTCGTGTAAGATTGATTTATATTGCATTCGTATTAAGGTGAAGAGAGTTACGTTACAAAGATACGAATGTGGAAAAGATCTTGGTCAGTTATGATTGCGAATGAGAATTTTTAGTATGCTCTGGGCTCTGGGTTATGGGTGCATTGAGGGACTAAGTGAAATAATATAGGGGAAATAAAAATATATCCCACTTAGCGAATGTCCCAGAAACAGTTTTCTGTAATGTCATCAACGGGTTGTCTCCTAAAGGGACCTAGAATAGTGGCCCCACACTGAGCGAATATTATTTACAGTGGTTTATATGAAGCCTATCTACCTTTCTTTGACTTCAGCTGAATTTTTGGTAGACTTGAAAAGTGAAGAAGGCGGCTTCGGATGATTTTGTATTATTTTTTTAATTAAATTTACGTATACATTTCGTGAATAGTTTTACGTTGGTTTTATGTATATTGTTATGTAGATCGTCCACCCAAGCATTGTGTTACTGTTATTAGTTATTTTGTTATTTTTCTAATTTATATTCTAGTTTTTCATGTAATGATTTATACTTAACTTTATTCATTTGGAAATAATGTAAAGAAGGTAATAAGAAAGGAAAAGCAATGGCTGTTAATTTTACTCGAACACCGAAAGAAACAAGCATGTTC
This sequence comes from Darlingtonia californica, assembly GCA_032270445.1. Lineage (NCBI taxonomy): Eukaryota > Viridiplantae > Streptophyta > Magnoliopsida > Ericales > Sarraceniaceae > Darlingtonia > Darlingtonia californica. Next base: position 7,262 of record JAUBWS010085209.1, on the reverse strand, counting down.
CGTCTGAACACGTTGAGCGAATCATGTTTTTACTACATAACGTCTGCAAGCTTATGAAGGCTGTGATTTAGTTCTGTTTGAAGTCTTGGCAATCTCATGATATTCAAAAGGTTTTGAAATTAAACGAGTATATCGTAATTCTTCGAATAAGCGCCCGCCATATCGTGGAACTCTTAAATTAGCACCGCCACCCCCCCCCCCCCCCCCCCTCCTCGAATAAGCGCCGACTCTCAAATAAGTGCCCTCCACTTTAGTAAACAGGCGCTTGTTTGAAATTTTAGCCAAAAATGAGTTTTTGAAAGTAAGTTTAGTAAGTAAAGTTACTTGAAAGTAAGTTTTAATTTTACAGGGAAGGCAGTAAAACAAAAAAGGTAGTAATAAACTAATTTCAATATTTTTTTACATTTTTACGTTTTCGTCCTTGCCTGAATAACTTTGACGTTCAGAAAAATCGAATAAGTACCCCACCCCCCCCCCCCCCCTTCGAATAAGCGCCCACCTGTGACGCTCAAAAGTCAAATAAGAGCCAGGGCGCTTATTCCAAGATTTACGGTATATACAAGACGAAACGGCTTTACTATAGTAGCATACTAAGCCGACAATCACAGAGGGTTCAAGAGTAGATATAGAGAAAGTTTCAAAGAAGCATAATGGAGTCTCAATATTGAAATGTTCTCTATAATCTCAACTGATTTAGTGGTCAGATGTCATGCATACCACTGCATTTTGCGGCTATCTCTAGCTAATCTAATGTATAAGTTCATTATCTTCTAATTAGGTAATTTGGTAATTTTCGATGAAAAGGCGTAATTCGACTAATTAATAATAAGTTAATTTCTAATTTAAAAACCTAACATAATTTGTTAATTATTCAATAATCAGTTAAGGTTACCGCTGTTGTGTGCTCATTGCCAGTTTTGTATTGTTCTCCAAAGTCTAAATTTCTCTGACTCTTTTGCAATGGTTTCTCAGGAAAATAATGAAGAGATACAGGATACAATATATGAAAGAACTAATCTATCCGGTATAGACTCTGTTCCGAGCATTCTGCTGGCTCATTATTGACAGTTTACCGGCACTGGTTCGGGACCGAGTAATTTGGAAGATTTTGAATGCCGCGAAATAAAATATTATGTTAGACCGTGAAATATGAAAATTTTCCAGACTTAATTTCACGCGGTGTCAACAGATTTCGGCTAAACCACGAAATTAAGATTTTCAGCTATTTTCTCAAACCGCGAGATTAAAATGTAAAGAGATGTAACATATATTAGTATGCATGACCGCAAAATTAAAATGCCGTGAACCCAAAATTTGCTAAAAAATGCCGCGAAACTTTGATGAAATAAAGCAACTCTGTACGGGTCAATTTAAAAAATATATTTTTTTAAACAGTTTGACATGATCCTTCCAAACTTCATCAGCAGTTAAATGTAACTGTCCTATCCAAAATTCATCAGCAGTTAAATGTAACTGTCCTCTAAAAAAGAAAGAATTGAGTAAAATTTTGTTTGCTTTGATTTAACTTTGTCGTCTACAATATCTTGCTTTTTTTAGATATTTTCATACGAAACCATGAAAATGTTATATCTGAAGTGGATTTTCTGAAAAAATGCAGCAAAAAGTACAACTGAAAACGCAAAATTTTATCCATTTTCCTGTGTCTAGTTTCAAAATTCAAGTAGTAAGACATCGGTATTTTGGACACTCAGATGCCACTCCTCCACCAAATAATGTCCTTCACTTTCGCCTCACTCACTGAAAAACAACATTTGGTTATAAGACGATTGTATGTACAGTACAGTACCTTTGAAATTTTCAGAAGCTGTTTTATTCGTAGGAATTCGCGCTATTTTGCTGAATTTCAGCTTTTTTGCGAAAGTTTTGCTCGCGAATAATTTCAAAATAACTTTTCACGAAAGTTTATTCAGTTAATGGAACAGTTGCCAAGTTTTGTAGTAGTTTTGTAGCTTGCAAATGTAGTCTTTTGTTCGCTTCCTTATAGCAGAACTTCAAACGATGAAGATATTTGAAGAAGACAATGCATTGCGCCACAAAATTCTTCGAACTGAAAATAAAAACAAACACTGTCAACATCGAAGATGTAGCAACAAGGCGACTGGCGAGTTGACAAATGAGGACATGAAAATATAAGCCTTTGCTTCTTCAAATTTCAAATATGCTAGCAAATTCATCATACAAGAAGGTCAGAAGCATATCCGAAGGTAACTTCCACAGCTGTTACGCCTCAAACAAAGCTGAGAAGTTCAAATTTCGCAGACTTTCCCAAGGACTCGAAAGCTGTGCCCAAGCTCAAGCGTTGAAACTAAGAAAGGAGGAGAAAGAACTGTTAAGACTTTACCAAAATATTGAAAAAGAAAAAGAGAAAAATGAATATGAAAGGCGATATAATCAGTATTACCTACAGATGAAGAAGTCCCCTGATGGAATGAGAGATGAAGGTAGTTCAAACAGTCTTCATCTTGCATCCTCCACTTCCAGAAATCTTGTTCGGCTAGCTCCCATTCAGAAGAAAGGGAAATCTTTCCACGCGATTGAGCAGCGTCCCCCTAAAGGTAAACAATGTTTCTTCTACTGCACTTTACCTTCTCTGCCAAGAGTATATACAAACTAAAAAGTAAGTTATAGAGAAGGGTGGCGCAAATTGTAGTCGTCGCCAAAATGTGACCACTGCAATGACTTACTCAAAAGTCTCAAATTCTGGTTAGTTATTTACGCCAATTGAATATGTTCTTTCATATCAACGAAGTAGCCCCTTTAAACTTTATAACACATTAAATTTTATTTTTGAAGGGACGCTCGTCGATAGATGAGCTACTGCAATGACTTGTTCAAAAGTCTCAATTTCTGGTTAGTTATTAACGCCAATTGAATATCTTCTTTCATCATATCAACGAAGTATAATCTTTAGCTTTATACCACATCAAATCTTATTTTTGAAGGTGAAATTTTACACAAATACAGTAAAACTTCAATCTTAGATTGTTATTTTACAGATATTTACTCTAAACACATGCTTATCCTTATGCTTAAATCTTTTACAAAATTTAGCATAGATCATGCACATACAGAAGCAGCTACCGAGGCAAAAAGACGAAATATCTGTTCTTTCTTTCCAGGATAGCAATTTTCCCAACAAATCTAGGGGTGGGGGGGTCAAAATTTTGAAAGAACACCTCTAAGTTTTCCAGGAGAGACTATGTCTTCACAGAACACATCTGAATATCTAGGAGACAATAATTTGGAAAACAAGACATCAAAAAATATAGCTAACTCGGACGTTTGCATAAAATGTCTGTTCTTTAAAAAATTAAAGAAAAGTCATTTTAACAGGACAAGTGACGTCATATAACTGTTCTTTCATAAATTCAATTTTCCAGCTGGAAATAACATATTATACTAAGAATTAAACAAAAGAACATTTCAAAATTTCCAGTGGGAAAGTGAAAAAGGACAGAACACATTTTAATTTCTAGGATCAATGTGCCTCAGAACACATGCAAATTTTCACGAACAATACAGCCTCAGTACAGATATTTCATGCTTTCGTGTCGTTGGCTGCTTTCGCATTATATATAGAGGGAAAAGGATTAACAAAATTTATTATCCAATAAAATTATTCATGTATTTTTTCCCTTAAATATGGATTTTATCCCTGAACCCCTGGGTGACATAGTTTGATTTAGAATTTAGTAACGTTAGAGCAATAGATTTGCCATTCTAATAAATTCTTAGCTTTACAGTCAACGTTGCATTATGCTTACATTTTCTCGAATTTTACCCTAATTATGCTTAAAGCCGTTATGCTTACAAAAGATTAGTGTATACCTGTTTGCTTACTTGCTCATACTTACATTTAATGGGGTCATGAAGGGGGAGAAAAGGTTTTCGATTGTCTCCCCTTTGAAAGTGAAATTTGGTATTTTCTAATTTGACAAATCTGGCTAGTCTAGTAAAAAAGTAACTAAAAACGGGATCATTTTTGAAATTGGAACACTCTGTGTTAAAAACAATAATTTTTGCAATTTGCGAAAATCAACTTTTGCAGTAGAAATTTTTCCAAACTTTTTGCCAAACTAAATTTTTGCGAAAGCAGCAAAAAGCGCAAAAATATTATTCTTGAAAAAGTTTTTCCTATACAGTAAAGTATTTATGACTCGGGTAAAGTATGGTTACTCGGGTTTTATGACGTGCTAATTAGGAACCAGTACACCACAATTTAAAAAGCAATCTTGTATCGAGCTCTCCTCAGGTTAGTTCTCATCCCCCACCATTACCAGGCAGCACACGGTATACCAGTCTAAAAAACGCAGCATAACATTCTGGAGAAGTAAAATTTCTTATCAATTATAATATTGAAATGAATTTCGTTATATCAGGTCCTCGCCGAAGATCTTTGCCAACACATCAAAATTCTACTGAAGTAATCCCTTTCTATCTACAACACGGATACACGCACTATCACCACGATTCGCACTACGACAACCTTATTGATCCGAAAGCCAGTGGAACCCATCTGAGTGATGATTCTAGTGGAGTTATTGACCAGCCATGCTGGAAGAAAAATTCAAAGGTGTCGAGGCTGAGATACCGACGGAGTGCGATTACCTCCATCAACAGTGAACACAAAGCCTTTCTACGCAAGTTTCATGAGGAAGCGGGGAAGGTTGGTTCTGTTTCATCATTGAAAATTGACGATTCTGAATGCTCCCTTAAGAGTGAGCTTAAAGATAATCAATACTACCCTAGCAACATATCCAACCGCACAATGCTGGAATTCCCAGTCAAACCGAGTGATCTCAAGTCCAATGTTAGTGTCCTGACCCCGTTTGAGCGACAAGAGCTTGCAAAGTATCAACACAGAAGCTTGCGGAATTTGGAGTCTGCGTCGGGTGACGAAATAGAAAGACGAGGGAAACATCTTTTTGAAATGCAACGCGGCAGACGTCATACAATCCCGTCCATAAAAAGCAACTCTAAACTTCAAATTCTGAGGCAAATCCTCATGAAAAAGCTTGCAAGTGGTTATGAAATGAAGGTAAGGATACCTTATTTATTAATTATTAATTTTCGCGAATTCGAGAGGTTTTTAACCAAAAATTACGACAATTAGGACAATTTTAGTAAAATCTATATTTCGCGTGTATCTAATTTTGCGAATTCGACAAAAATTCGCGAAAATTTGTACACGCAAAAATAAGTACGCTTGCATTTGTTCATTGGAGTAATATTAAGATACGTAGTGGGACTATAAGTGATTTTTCCACAAACGGGTACATTAATGGTCCTTATAACCCAATTCCGTTAAAAGAAGTCATTTTGCTTATGCTATGAGGCTATGTACAATACTCCCGGGGATCATATCAATAAGTGGGACACTAAAGAGACCAAGCAAAGCTATACAGGAAAGGTAGAGATAATGTCCCAAATGTTTGCTAGCACATAGAGAAAGGTCCTATTCCGCATTTCCGAGTTTTCTTTAGAAACGCTTGTTACAAGTGTTTGTTTAAGCAAGCAAAATATTGTCTCAATATGTCGTTCTTCCAAACACTTGTAACAAGCGTTTCTATAGAAAACTTGAATAATGCGGAATAGGACCTTTCTCATACTCCTAGGCCTTATCGTCTGAAAAAACCCAAAATAGAAGTAGCATTTACAGTTGTGAATATTGTTATAAGCGGTTAGTATGAAGAACCCACTTATCAATAGACCAGCAAACTATTCCGATGTTTAGAGCCACAAAACCGGATTAAAAACCCGAAACGGGAAAATTCTCAAGAAACAGAATAGAAGACATTTTAGGGGATATAGCTGATTTTTTTCTCAATAAGATGTTATTGGCAAAAATAAGATGCAAAAACGAGCCTCGGCAACGTGTTCAAACTGATTTTTTTAAGCAACAGTTTTTTGACACCTTTCCAATGGTATAAATGCAGTGTTTTCTGATGTGCAGAGATTTTTGCTTGGCATGGCCAAAAATAACCCGGGACAAATTATTTGGTTGTTTTAGAATATCCAGTAAAACTTATTAAATTATTTCAGCTATTTTTACATTTTCCACATCACAAAGCAAAAATAAAGTTACTGGGCTCAAGGATTAGAATGCTAAAAAACCAATTGGGTAGAGTAACTATACGCCCATTTACGGTTGGAGTGTCGTACAGACACTCCGTCGATGTGCCTTAACAAACGCAGCTACATAGTAACTTAACAAAAGTACTCAACCTCGTCTCCAGGACCTTTTTCTCGCGTTTGGATATGCAGATGACAATTTCACTGCGCCCCATCCAAATGTCAAAAAGTTGAAGAAGGCCTGGAACGAGGATTAAAAGTTCTAGACTACATAACTAGTCTAAGTAGTCGTACTACAAACTTTCAATTTCTGAAAATCCATCATTTGAAATGAAATGTACGTGGCTTAAAAAAATCTATTTATTCTTTATGGACAAAAATTATTTATCACTCTTGATCGACACATTTTAAATCGGGGTAGATTTAGACCCCCCCACCCCCTACAGTATTGCTTAGAACAGGAAGCAGTGATGAATTAGTGTAGTACAAATTATGTATGCGTAAGTATATCGATTTTAGTTTCTGTTATTTTCAGATTCGTTAAAGGATTTATTTTCGTGGAGTTTCATACGTGAAATTTAATCCCAATTACTACTCAAAAATGTTGTTTTTTCAGGATTTAGCAAAGGATGAGATATTCAGCGGCGTTCTTGATCTTGTCGACGATGGCCACTTGTATCATGCTTACGATCCTGATATTGAATACACCTTAGAAGATTTTTATGCGTTGAGGAAGTGTAAATACCTGAGGTTATCCAATCTAAACAAACAAAGTCTGACGGAAGCTACACTGGAAACGATTGCAAATGATAAAAAATCTATATCGAATCTTTATTAATGTATACTGTAATATCACTGTTTGGTGAAAAAAATCAAGCTCTTAGATTTTCTGTATAGAAAAATACATACCTCTTTTTCTTCAGCTTGCTTTAGATTCCGGTAAATGGAAGTCTAAACCTGTAATTCTTTTGCACACTACGAAAATAATTAACCCTTTGGAGCCCTGGGGGTCCTTAAACGAACCCTCAAAGGAGCTAAATTTTGAAGGCTTATATCTCAAAAACTATGTATGGCACCCACTTTTTTGATAAGAAAACAACTTTTTGAGTCAAAAATAGCTGTTTTGGGGCGCTTGCGCGAAATTTGTGAATAACTTTTTTTGCCAAAAT
>JAUBWS010085198.1:0-12106 GCA_032270445.1 Darlingtonia californica | reverse complement strand
GCTATTGTTATAAAACAATAGAAATCGCGAAAATCGCGAAAATTAGTACGCGCGAAAATTAGTACGAATAAGGTAGTCCCAAGCGGGAAGCGTACAATATTATCTTAAGCTCTCATGAAATAATTTTTTCTACCGCGGTTTCTATTTTGAAAAAAAAGCATTAGATATAAATTTCAAGAAAGGTAATGTCCCAGAAAAATTGATAAACCTACGCGTGCGGTAATTAGTCGGCACCCTGTCATCATTGCGAGATCTGTACAAGATGTACAGCTTGATGATTTTGATATCAGAGCTTTTTGATTACAAGATTATGATAAAAAGATAATACCAAACTGTTTAATGACATTTGTAAGGATGTGTTGAAAGAAATTTACTTTGACAATCGCCAGAAAGTAGCAACTGCAAAGCTCGGTTTATCATAACGCATGTTTTCGTACGAAGCACTAGTCGACTTAATAATATTTCCATTATGTTTAAAAATGTCACGCTTACCAAATAACGATATGTGTAACATCCAAACTTTTGTAAATGTATGATAACTTTATGTCTGTTTAATTCATTCTAACATGGACAAGTAAACAAATCCTTGATTTATGAGGAAAAACGCAGTGGTATCAATTTCATGTTGTATTTATTTGTCAAATACATATTTTGCGGTCAAATGTAAGCATGAATTCAACTACGCGCGTTTCAGAATGACTTGTGAGATGTTTGTGAAACTCAATGTTCCCATTTTAAAAGGGAAATGAGCTATGTAAAATGCCTTGAAATAGCCCTGCTTGTATTAACTTCCCAGTTAATTTTATAGATCTGATTTATTCATTGTAGTAACTATTAGTCACTGACATGACACGTCCCTTTCTCTTTGATAGCTTCTAAAAATAAGGTTTGCTAAGTATAGAGCAATGAAGTGTTGAATTATCCTTTGATACTTGTTTTAACACGGCCACTTTTTCATTGAGAAAATTCGAAAAAAGTCAGGAAATTCGAATTTTGAGTCAGAGAAAACCTTAAAATACTGGAGAATTTCAAACTAGAGTTTCTATACTAGCCCTGGTTTATTTGCATTTTCATGTTTGTTCTATATATCCAGTAAAACATTTTTGTTTACTAGTGAGTTCATTGAATTATCTGTTATTTTGAAATCGTTAAGATGGAATACGACTGTGTTCATTTTCCTTTCTATAGTTCGAACTCTAAGGTCTCCTGAAATCTCCTTAATTTCTTTGAAAAAATGTGGTGCTCTCCTCAAAAATTGTCAAAAATTTACCTAATTAACCTAATTCACCTCGCTTACAGGAATAGAGAAAAATACTATTAAAGTCATTAAAAAGCCGTTTTGTTATACGATGATGCAAAAAGAAAATTACCATTTAATGACTTAAACACCTCCTGGCTTGCGCGACCTACCCTAGATACGCTACTGTAAAGTCCTCAATTCTCCTAAATTTTGACGCTAAAAACATAGTTGCCACCCTGTATGAGTGATGAACTCATAGCCGTAGATTTATATTGCCATAAACACAAACTTTTTCAAATTTTTGGTCATAACTCTGCATTGAAGAAAGATGTTCAGAAAATCTTTTCATATTTGACACCGCAAAAGATTTAGGTTCCAACGTCAGAATATCAAACATTGTTACGGCTTCAGAAAAATGCTCATTTTTTCATCTTCATTTTTCCATTTTCATTTCCTCTGTTTTGGAATCTTTTCATGTAGCTTAATATAATGTTCTACTCCTAATTATCTTTCCAAAGCTAAAAGATCTTTTCAAATTCATTCAATAGTTAAAAAGTTATAAGCTTTTTCAATTTTAGTTTCAGGTATTTTGAAATATACTTTAAGTCCAGCTATTTAATTCAAATACGAGTGGTAGCCGAAAACACTATTAAAGGAAGAAATTTTGGCGGGAAGAGATTTGAGAAATGAGCCAATTCGCCAGTTTTGGCGCAATTTGGCGCAATTTATTTTGGCGAATTTGGCGAATCTAGGAAAAAATTGCCAAATTTAATTCCCGCCAATTTATTTTTTTTAGGAATTCGCCACAATTAATTCCCGCCAAATTTGATCATTTTTTGAAATCGCAATTTTTTTAACATGATTTGTAAACTATCATTATATTATTTCTTTAAACTGTTGGTAATTATGTTCTTGTTAGCATAAAGAAAGAGTTCCTCATACATTTGAATATTTTGCATTTCCAGTTTGTAACAAATCCCGTCTTTTGAAAAAATAGTCACTCGGAACATTCGCCAAAATTAATTCCCGCCAAATTAATTTTTTTTCTGGATTCGCCAAAATAAATTGCGCCAAATTGCGCCAAAACTGGCGAATTGGCTCATTCTTCAAAATTTCTTCCCTTAAGATATTTTGTTCAAAAATATCCTTTTGTCAAGGCTGGCAAAGTCAACAGCGTTTATGGTTCCTAAGGTCTTTAGGCGTTCTCTTGGGTAATAGAAGATAGGTCGTTCTACGAGAAGCCGTTTTCAATATATGTTGAGACCCGAGAATAACTCTGGATAAATAGTTCACACGCGTTTTACCTTGTTTTGGCTCGATTTAGTTCGTTATTGGCTCGATTTGGTTCATTAATGGCTCGTTTTTTAATATTACTGAACAGATACGTAGTGCACTCAATAAAAGCCAGTTTTTTGTGGAACCTTCATTGATTTATAAAAAGCCTTTGACACTGTCGACCATCAGATTCTTCCTTCAAAAACGGAATATTACGGTGTCAGAGGCCTTACAAATAAAGGGTTTGCTTCATATCTTTCGAGATCTATCTTAACGTCTATTTTTCATGGAGTACCCCAGGTATCTGTAATGGGACCTCTTCTTTTTTTATTTACATAAATGACCTTCTCTAATAAAAGCCATCTTTAATCCTAATACTTTCCTTTTTGCTGATAATACTGGACTATTCTTTTCAAGCTCTAACCTTGAGCCATCGAAGAGAAAGTTAATTTGGATCTTAAGTGTTTAACATTCTGGCTTCAAGCAAACAAAATTGCCTTGAATACTGCCAAAACTGAAGCTGTTCTTTTCCTTGATCATAGAAAACCTGTCATATAGGATAAAAATTTAGATCTTGATAATTTTGACCTTTCCTTTTCTTCCCAATTTAAATATCTCAGCGTCATCTTAGACCATAGCATCTCAACTTCAAAGAACATATATAAACTCCCTCTCTTGTAATATCAGTAGATCTAAAGTCTATTTCAAAACACCTGGAACTAAAATTAAAAAAGCTTATAACTTTATAATATAACTACAGAATAAAGTTTAAAGATTCTTTTTGCTTTGGAAAGATATTGTGGAGTGGAACATTAAGCTACATGAAAACATTCAAACAGAAGAAATTAAAAAAAATTAAGATAAAAAAATCAGCTTTTTATTGAAGCAATAAAAATATTTCATATTTTCACGATGGAAACGTGAATCTTTTGCAATTTCAAATATAATAAATTTATTTGAATGTCAGTTAAAAATCATCAAACATTTTAAAAACACATGATTACATAACCTTATGCCAGTTCTATTAAGCAAAGTGTTACAATGTTTACAATTGTTTTATATTTTAATCTGCTTGATAGATTTTTGGTTCTACACTGAGTTTACCAGCACTGATTCAGAACTGATTCAGTAGAAGATGAGGAGTGGTGCACATGTAGATACTATGAATATATGCTAAAGAATCATCGTAAGGAGGAATGTTCTAAGAATTTGTTCCATTTCGCGTTATTGACCAATCAGCGTGAACTATTAATAGCAATTAATTAGATTCTTTTCTTATAACTTCTAGTCTTTCGAATTACTCATTTTCGAACCAGTGCCGATATTCCCAGTGTAGAGTTTTACAAAGTGTCTACCGGTATCTCAACAGTTTGTAAGTTTTTTACTAAAGGTCAAATAATTTTGATAAACCATAAATTTGTTTTTTTCCCAAGCGACTTTATTTTTTCGATATAAACGAAAGGAATGAGCGATCTCCATGGTCAACTTGTATTTCTTCCAAAACAAAGGGCTTGTTTCAAATCGATATTGATGGGGTTGATAATATTCAGAAATCTGAACGACATCTTTCTCATCGACCAGAGCTTGAATAATGCTATGTACACCAGTATTTTGTTCAAGTTTGTTAACATAAGCTCCATTAGACAGCATAGAATATGACTCCATATATTTTTTTGGAATATACAAAAACTTGGAAGGCCTAGAAATGCAATTATTGTTTTCAATATTTTGTTTATTATTTGTATATTTCCCCAACAAAGATTCAAACTTCAACATCGATGAAATCCTTTGAAGAAATGTTAGGTATCCTTGGCAAGATTTTAAATCTGCACTTCGCAATTTCTTCATTCCCAATTGTCGATTATTTTCTAACATCCAAATCTTTGACGTGTCGTATTTTTTCAAGTTCCACCAATTCACGATGACGTCATAATTAATGAAGAAAAAACCTACAGAGAAAAAGCGTATTTAAATGTCATCTACTACAGTCAAAATTTTGAATACTCTGTTTCACGTTTAGCTAATTAAGTAAATGGCCGCGATTGACAGTACCATGAGCTTTTTTTGTATGTTAGCTTCAAATTACTCCCTCGTGAAGAATAGGGTAAACGAAGAGATCATTCTCAGGTTAATTAAGGCATGAAGACAATTTGACCTTTTCTAGTAGCACTTTCTACGAATACTAGAATATGATCAATTATACCTTAAAAGAAGCCTTATTAAAAGCAGGTATTACATGTTTTGAAAATATGATGACGTCGGCAACTTTTTCAGGAAAAACGTATTTCACGAAATTCTGCTGACATCATCAAAATTTTCTTTTGATTTCGATTTCAAAAGAACCAGGTAGTAACTTTACATGTTTTGATAAATTTTGGTATTCTCATCATTTATACCAGGTGTCCCAAAAATGTAGCCTAGTGTAGAAAATGTCATGAGAATTCATCAAAAGCACCGCATCTCAACACAAAGGATGATGTTTTCTATACTATTGCTAATGACATTTTTAAGAGAGGCTATAACGTATTGAACTGTAACGAGCATATTTAGTACCTACTTCTAATTACGCTTCTTTTGAGGTATAACTGATCATATACTAGTATTCACAGAAAGTGCTACGAGAAAAGGTCAAATTGTCTTTATGTCTTAATTGACCTGAGTTTAACTTTCGTAATGACCAGCAATTCATGGCGAACTCACTCCAGTAACAAATGTGTTCATATCTACTGATGAATTCAATTTACCTGAAAAGTTTGTATATATTTCTGCAGCTTTCCCTAAACAATTATAACCATATAAACCTCTGTCTGTTTCAAACTCAATGTCTGGTAAATATCTTCCCGATGATGCATCAGGTTCTGGTCCGCAAATTATCACTTGTCCGAAAACATCTTCGTACATCTTTCTTATGAAAGTAATATCTTTATAATAAGGTTGATCAAAAGCAATGATAAGAGCGAAATCATTGAAATAATTCTTCAAGCATTCTCTCTTTGTGAGTTTCAAGATTTTTCTAGCCTCAATATCAATATCATCATCTTTTTTAACAAATAAATGAAATAAAATGACAATACAAACTACAAGCATTAAATAAAGTATGTTTTTATTCAAGTTTGGAGTGTTTTTCCATTTGTGTTTATATTTTTTTTCATCATCCTTATAAGCAGCCATTTTGATAAACATTATGAACACTGATTTTTTTACTCCAGTAATTATTGTTCATTTACTAATTATAAGAGTTTCCTTTTGACTGACAATCCATGGGTAACGGTAATTATACACAATTAGCTGTTTTATTTACATTATAGTTTAGTTTGATAATATATGTATAGCGATCATACATTACTCCCTTGTGTAATTTTTTCCGCAGTTTTCAAACTGTTTGAGTTTAGATTCTTTTTTGCTTGCTACTAAATACTTCTGATGATGCGAGTAGTAAAGTTCACGAAGGCTTAAGAATATATATATATCATAATGTTTATATCTGCCGTTTGCTTGCTGTTTTTGGATCATACATTTGTTTTATATTGACATCTTATGCATTTTTTGATTATTATCAGTTTACTTTAAAGATACGAAAGATCAATATTTTTCAAACTGCTATCTACAATGTTCTTTTTTAAAAGAGTAGGTGGATAACTTTTTTCAGTGATTGGCTGCATCATAAAAATACAATACTTCAGGAAGTGTCATTAAAAGATTTCAAACGCGGTTGTTATTACTTACAGAATTACGTAAAGTTTTTATCGATTTTGTTTCCTGGTCTGATCCGCAACTTACGCGCTCGATGTAGAGGTCTACGTATCAGATTAGGAATTACAATACGTTCCGAGAATTGTTGAGCAAAAGAAAAAAGACGCTTATCGTCCTTTAATCTTCAATAATAGTCAGTAACAATGACGTCATGAAAAAATTAATGACTTTATTTTGTTTCTTTCATGATGGTAGACTCACGTGTCAACATTTTGTTTTAAAAGCACAACAGAATCTAAAGTTAGACGTAGGGCTTATTCATAATTCTCACTTTAAGGCATCATAACTCGTACATAAATTTTCTTAATTTGACCCAAGCAAAACTTTTGTTGAGGATAAATTTACTTTCCAATGGTATATATGACGTCATAATTCCAAATTTGAGGCTTCAGAACTCGTGAAACGTAAATTTTCTCAATTTGACCCAAGCAACGATTTTGTTCAGGGCATCATTATCTTTCCAAAGTTAAATTATACTTTGCGTTTTCGAAAATAAATTGTTTCCTTGCAAAAAACATGCGGACGTCAGCAACTACGTGAAATTCGTCGATACTTTTTCTCGTGTTACTAGACACTTATCCATGATGTACTTTCTTTCTTTGCCAAGACTCCTTTTTGCCATAAAAGTTTTTTCTTCTATTAGCAAATCAAGCCCTTTGGAATCCCACATCAGAATGTTTTCAATTTCAATTATAATCGCAAATCTTTCAAACGCAACAATGTGAATCGTCCCTCGTGAACGTTTTTTTATTTTCTTGTCATCCTCTTAGTAGGTTTTCTTTCCCTTCATCATTTTTTAGAAAGCATCCAACGAGCCTGAAATAAAAAATAATTGTTCTTTTTTTCCGGGAAGGTCACATTGACAAGGAATCTAGCCAAAGCCCAATAGTCTCAGAACACCTCGAAAAATCTAGGAAACTAACATTTTTCAACAAAGAAATAAAAATGAAGGAGCTCAAAACACAAAAAATCTGTTCTTTTTATCCAGAAAATCTAACAAAGCTAGCAGGCATAATATCGTCTCAGAACAGGTCGTATTCTCCAGGAGACTAGAATCGAATACTAAAAATTTAGGAGTCCAAAACACAAAATGTCTGTTTCTGTTTTTTCAAAAAATATCTAACATCAAATGCTCTCAGAACACATCTATATTTTCCAGGAAGGTAGTTTTCGAAATATTTTCCGAACACATGTAAATTTCTAGGAAAAACGTCCCTTCCAAACAGATATTTTGGAAAAAAATGCCTTATTGGCTGCTTTCGATTTTTTCATGTTGTTAAAACTAAAAAACATCTATATCACTAGAAAGCTCGCAAAATACTGTTGAAAATTGAACGACTATTTATTAATTCGTCATTGAACATTTTCCCGGGGTTTATTCTTTATCATTTTTTTTGCCTGTTAACTTCTTAACGAAAAAAAAATCAAGTATATCTTTTTAAAACTCTTTTATTCAGTTTTTTTAGAGCTTTCTAATGGTATTAATTGTTTTACTTTTTACTTTTCTCGATTTTGACCTCATTTTTTGCTCCATAAAAAGTCTCACGAAACCATACAAAACTTGCTATGAAAACTGAAATTGGTAAAATTGTTGTGTTCAGTAAAAATAATCTGATTCAGGTGATTCAAGGGGATATTTCTAGCTACTTTTTACAGCCTTACCAAATTTGCAAGCAAATGGCATTTGTGACCTTCCAAGCGATTTGAAGTACATAGATTTTAACCGATCAAGAGCGCTTCGTTTTTTGCACTGCTCAAAATCTTCAAATCACTTGGAAGGTCACATTTTTGCTCCCAATAGCTACTGGACTAACAGGCAGCAAGGCTCTATCGACCGCAGAATGATCGGCCAAAGGTTAGATGGTGGACCTTTTATCTTTCCGGGTTTTTGTAGAGGTACCAGGATGCTGTGATTTATTTCTTTTGAAGAGTCTCCACGGTTTAATAATTTGCTGAAAATATTAGCTATGCGTTACTATACATAGAACGTATTAAAAGTTTTCGTCTCCGGTGGTCCTTGAAAGTTAATTCAAATTTTTAATTGAAATGTTTAATTTTCTTTCAACAATTCAGAATTCAACTCACCCAAGGTTTACAGTAATTAAAGTCTGTTGTATGTATGACAGTGCAAAAAAATAGATTTATCAATCATTATTTATTAATAAAATCAATTATATAATTTCATAAGCAAACTTGTATGCAGATTAGCACAGCTGTATAGCTACGGATTCCATCATACTCGTTTGGCTAGATCAGGAAATTGATGGATTACCCTATTTATAGTCGTTACAATCAATTTCAGTCGATTATCATTCACATTAAGCCCCATTATGTGGAATGGTAATCGGCTGAATTTTTATTGCGTAAAAGCACTGCATTTTTTTACATTACTAAGCATTAATGAGATTAATGCATCATAAATTATGCAAAATACTGACAGAAAGATTACTATCTACACTCTGCTATGTGACATCTTTTTTTACAGCAGACCTTTAGTTTTTAAAAGTTTTAGTAGAGATAGTGTCATGTTGTTGTAAGATTTGTGCACTAAACCACCATGGATACTCTTGGACGTGTTACAAGGAAGGAAAATCCTTATGACAAATCAAGTTTATTTTCAAAGGTGACTTTCAGGTAAGAATGAATAGATTTTCATATGGTCTTACAAAGCTTAGCTTTCCCAACTATCATTAGTATAAACGCATTGTAAAGGTTTTCTTTATGTAAGAAAAAACGTAGACTTCGAATCCTGAAGTGGGACATTTTAGAACATGTTAATAACTCTCTGTTTTGGCTAAGATTTTGCATTAAATGGCAACGCTGATAAATAATTCCTTTAAAAACATCACCATCATGTTCCCAAGTCATTTTAGCAATGTATGTGCGATCATCTTAAGTCTCTTTTGCTAGAAAGAATGACAGTTATGAAGAATGAAAGTATAAGAATTTAAAGATATCTTTCTGATACCTCAGATACCTGTCGAACACTTTTCGAGATGGAAATAAACGTTCTTTATCTGGAGAAGATGTGATGGAAATACGAAAAGAAGATAGTTCTCGATATTTGAATCAGCGCATGGAAAGGTAAGAAGAATTTTAAAGTTAAACCAGTCACTGGTGCGTAGAGGTATCTTATGAGGTCTTAAACCTGGTGAGAATGTACTCGTATGGTTTAAGCTTACCTTGCTTTGTATCATGGCTACGTTTGGTGCTTGAGCTCAGGATCAGCACTATCTGATAAGCATATATAGTAATTTCCCTGTTCCCTGGGTAGAAAGGTCCTTATTGCAATATCTTGGATGGTGTGAGGCTTTGGTTTCATCTTTTTTTCTTTTTGTTTAATAGTTATTCATACTTATCTTAATTGTTAGATTATGGGAAAACGAAAAAAAGGAAAGCGAATCAAAAGGCAAAGAACCAAGTTTTTTCAAAATGATGTTCAAATTTGTAGCTCCTAGAATTTTTCTCCCTGGAATTTTGTCATTTCTTATGGTAAGCTCATCAAAATACATTGCCTGGGACCAATCTCTTTTTTCCAGTGTAAGCGCCTTACCCCTCCTTCTCTATATGTCAACTTTTTTTACTGTCAACTTTTTTTACTTACAACTTTTTAAATGGTTGGTGCGGGAAATGCATCTTCTATCAGAATTTCTCTGGGAAGTAACTGATTGATAGAACTGTACAGCTTAAGGTATAGGGTACAAAATACATTGCATAAAATTTAGGTTTGTTTAGAAAAATATCAGGAGAATTTAAAACCTAAAATTTTCTATACAGTTGCGAATAACAGTTTTAGTGTGGGAAACATCTTTTTGAGACAACGTGTATATAAGCACTAATCTATGCGATATGACCCAATGATTTATTTAAAATTTGTCAATTTTGATTGCATTCCATTACAAATAATTACTTATTTCTTAATTACTTCTTGATTGATTACTATTTTAATGACATGTTAAAAAGAAATAAGCGAATCTAATTTATGGACATGAATGCAAAATATCGCAAAAAAATAATTTGATCGACTAATAATTGTTTCCCATGGAGTACAATTAACACAAAATCGTAAGAACAATTGAAAGTGTAAAATTTTGATGATTCCACACTTTTGAACCGATCAAATTCCCAAATTATCGAATTATTTCTCCATCGATTGATTGTTTTAGCAACAGCATGCAATGTCGCGCAAAAATCGTATAATTTCAAAGTTCACCCAACAAATTTTCCAGATTTATGCCAAAATGATTAATTTTCAGGATATTTTTCGTACGGTCAGGCTCTAATCGACATGTTTTTTTCGATTTTTCTAGATATCTGTCAAATTATTTCAACCATTCTGTTTGAGAAACATAATCAGCGCTTTATCAAGAGATGATATTGAAGGAAATAATGATGCGTTGTATTGGGCTGTTGTATTGGCTTGTGTAATGGTGTTAATACCTCAAATGCATGCCTATATTTTCCTAACTATGGAAATTGCTGGCGTTGGCCTCAAAAGTGCAGCATTATCGTTGATATTTAAAAAGGTATATGAATTTTTAATGTCAGCTATTAATGTCCCTGGCGAATGCATGGAGTTGATTTCGATAATAATTTTGATTTTACCACATAAACGAATCGTCTGTACCATACTACGAACGGTAAAACACGTAGCCTGTGCCGTTACAGTGGTCTGATATATTATTCCTAAGTGGGGAACTGTTCTTGGGATTTAAAAAAAATGACGTTAATAAAATTTCTACACACACCAATCCATGCATAGAAAAATGTTTGATTATTATTACATAGGCTTTACGTATACACCAAGGAGCAATTAATCAGATCACGACTGGAACAATTATCACTTTGATATCAACAGATGCACAAAAAATGCAAGAGGTATTTAAAATCATTAATGAATCAATGATATTTATCAATTTTATATTTTATTCCACAAAAATTTAATCAATGCGGTTTCCCTAACAAAAATATGCAAATTTTACAAATGCAGCTCTTTCAGGTATACGAGTGATGAATATACATGTTTCTTTTATAAGCATAACGTCTATAAGCATATGCAGGCTGAGATTTGAGTCTAAATTTTTAACAATCTCGGGATTGAAAAGGTTTTTGAAGAAACTGAATATACCAAATGATATAGCTTACCCTTAGAAATAATTTATACCTAAAATCAAAGCCTAAAATCATAGGGGTCTCAGTGTATATCTAAAGTCTATTTCAAAATACCCGAAATTAAAATTTTAAACCTTATAACTTTTTAACTACGGAAAGAAATTGAAAATTTTCTTCAGTAGTTAAAAGTTAGAAGCTTTATCATTTTTAGTTTCAGGTATTTTGGAATATACTTTTAGAGATAATTGAGTTTCAACACATGAACATATTTGAGGCTGAGCTCAAAATTCCATATGCTTATAAAAAAACGTGTATTTGCAGATTCAAGCTATTGACTATTTCACAACAGATTTTTCGGCGCGGGACGTAGCCAACGAGTCTAGGCAAAAATATAACGAGACAAAATTTATAATAAATCGACGATATACACCTTAATTGGTGTATACTTTTTCAATATTTAAACTTTTAGAGATAATTGTGCAAGTTGAACTTTGAATTCGGTAAACAATAGCGATCATTAAGCAAAAATATAACGAGACAAAATTTATAATAAATCGATGATACACCTTAATTGGTGTATACTTTTTCAATATTTAAACTTTTAGAGATAATTGTGCAAGTTGAACTTTGGATTCGGTAAACAATAGCGATCATTAAGCAAAAATATAACGAGACAAAATTTGTAATAAATCGACGATACACCTTAATTGGTGTATACTTTTTCAA
>JAUBWS010085187.1:0-12109 GCA_032270445.1 Darlingtonia californica | reverse complement strand
AGGATTATTCATATTATATATTCATATATAAGGAAGTAACTACTCCATAAATGTTAAAATTCAGGATCGTTTCAAGATGAACTTTGCACTGTGTTATATACCTTTATCTAGACTTTTGTTAAGCATCTTCCGCCTGGTTTTGAGACTAATTTTTGTTTTGACAACGAACTAGTTCATGGATTGTGGAGCTTCTAAGCGACCAAGGGGTCCGGATGAAACGTAATGTAAAATTCCATGACAAATGTATTTGTCATCGGCATAGAAATTGTTAATGAGCTACTGTTAACCAATCTGAATAAAATTAAAATTCTTCACTATAGATATATAAAGTAAACGAGATGAATTTCTTAGACGTCCATAGCCAGTCTTAAAACATTTTAATCATTTTCAAAAGATTCAATTGCTTTCTGAGACAATAGACTGTGGTGATAATTGACTTTAATTAGTTTACATATGTCGTGACAGACAGTTTTAATCTTCCTTTATGAATGTCATGAAAAGATTGTTACTTGGAACACATTATCCAAAGCAGATACACAATCCTTATTTTGTGATGAACATGTTTTGAGCAGAGGAGGTTGACATGATAGCATACGAAATTTCATGTGGTAGTAAATACAATACTTGATTTGAAATGGGCATTATAGCTGTCTGTGCCGGGAATTTTTAACATTTTCGGAATTTTCGACCTTAATGGTTTTTCAAAGATATCTAATAGATACGATGTCGTTCCAATGATAACCAAGCAGTTTAGAGTTTTCATTTAAACAGGATTTAAGCTGTGACACGTAGCACATTGGGCTTTTCTAGAAAAAACTATACACCCTATGTTAAGGATATCGGACGTCCAGGGGGGTGCTCGCTGTCACAAATTGTGGACGTCCTGGTTGTGATGCTTTGCTGAAAAGCGGATTTACAAGGGGTCACAAATTGACAAAGTAATGGATGTGCAGGGGGTCTCAATGCGAAAATAGGACAAATCCAGGGGGTTGAGTTACCATTTTTGGACATCCAGGTAGTCATGATATTTTCCATGTAAGCCCATATCCTCAACATAGGGTGAAAATGTTTTTTTTCTGGAAAAGCCCATTTCTAATAACATTAACTTGGAAAAGACATACAACGAAATATTTTTTTTGATTTTGTTATTATTATTTTTATCTCATGTTTATATGTCTTGTGATATGACCCCTCTCAAACAAATATTCATTCTTCTTGGTTAAATTTCTGTCGCGGGTGAAATATGAAACTGGTTTCGTCACAGTCAGAGTTTGCGCAGTCATTAATCGTATTTTCAAATTCTTTTGGACATTTCATTTGATGATTAGTAACTTCTTAGTGCAGGTAGCATCGAAACCAGTTGTGTTCTATATAGTATCAAGACTCATACTGAAGTACTCACGCTAACTTTAACTTAGAGTTATTTCAACTTAGACTATGGAATAGTCTGAATAGAAGCTAGATCAAAAGCCTAGTATCTAAACTATGTAATGCATGCTGAGCTACGACACAGGATTTCGATGCCAAAAATACTATTTATAGATACAATGTTTTGACATTTGCACTTGACGATGATGAAATCCTAGACTTTTAGTGTTTGTTTACATGACAAATATTTTAAGGCTTTACATACACCACAGCAAAGTAGTATTCTGGAAGCACGTAATAACCCTGGTAAGAAACGTTTCTTTTTTTAAATACCTTGTATCTGGAGACCTAAGCATTTTTAGGACTTAGCATAAAGTCTCTGAAAATAATTAGAACAAGACTATGAAAGATTTTAGAAATAAAAATAAGAATAAAAAAATCGGCAAAATCATCACAAAAACATAAAAAAATCGAGAAGGAATTAAAAGTCATGAAAAATCACCAAAATGTCAAAGAATCACGAGAAAATGAAATATGGCAACGAAGTCACGAAAAACTCTTGTGCACTTAATTTTCAGTACTTTACCCCTTCGGATGAGCAATATCATTACCAAAGAAAATATTCTTTACAAGATAGCACAAAACAAAGGGGGTGTCTTTGAACTGTCAGCAAAATTATGCAAAACTTGGCGAGTATCGGTGGTTTTGTAGGCAGCACAGTTTTTTTCAGTGCTTATGTTCCGCCAATCCCTACCATGAAGGAAAATTATCTTGGTATAACAACCCCAACTTTGATGCTATCAAGGACAATATAACGCCCATTTTTGATTCCATAGGTATGCAGGTATGTTCTATAACGTGGGCAGCATGTTTTAATTTTGGTCGCTCTTTTACAATAATGTTTACTAGTCGCAAACTGATTACGATAAAATAACTTTCCAATGAGATGTTTGTAGCCAGCCTTTTGCAAAATAAGAAGAAACCGCACTTCTAAATACTGCAATGGAAGAAAATATTTTACTTGTGGTCCAACTTATCATGTCATTTTAATGTTTACACGTTTGTCGGTAAAACCGGTACGTCCCAAAATATGTTTTGAAAACGGTAAAAAGACGCTTTGTCGGGAACGTAGCGTTAATAAAGTTAATGGAGTAGAAGTTGAGACGTGTGTTGCGGAAAATTGAATCATTGGTGCCATTTTCTTGCAAGAGCGCATACTGTAAGGACATAATTACATAAAGTCGAAAAACATTGACTTTGTAACAAAAACTTATTGCAAATGTATATCATCAATTTTGTGCTTAAATTGTAAATATGTCGTAATATTTTACATTCCAATAATTTCTATCCGCAGTTAACTTTAACCACTACAAGTTCCGATGACAAACATATTTTTACAGGTCAAGAAATAGATTACATATGTCGAAAGATTCCTTAAATGTTTAATATTCCTGGCACAGAAGTGCTTAAAGCTAGCATGGCAAATTAGCTACGCTTTTATTATTTGAAGAATCATTTATACTAGTAATTACATGCTTTAGAGCGCCATTAACGATTATTCGCATGTATCATGGAGGAAATATGTAATTTGTCCAAGTACGGAGGGTGAAGATAAATTACACGCCTTTTTGTCCTCGGTGTGAGGATTATCCTCGGTAAATAATCACATGGCAAAAGGATTTATCTAATTTCTACGCGTGGTTTGATAGCTATTTGCAAGCCCTCTATATACAATGTACTAATGTTTTCATAAATGAACAGAAGTACCGGAGAATTAATTAACAGATGCCCTCTGAAAAGGAGTTAAGTTTGTCCCAGTGAAATTTTTCACTAAAACGTGACTTAATCTATTTTCTGTTACGTATAACATTATTCAATATGGTTTTTACGTGCGTTCCTTAGATATTATCTTATCATTGTTTTAAATTTTATTTAAAGACATCAATCAAAAAATCAATAATAAATAATTCGAAGAGAATATAAATTCCACAGAGGGCAGATAGAGACTGTTTTTCTTGAAGTATGGTGGTTACTTGTTTATGCATGATAGAATGGAGTTGGTTTGTTTACAATTTCAAGAAAGATGGTGACCAATTTACGACGAAAGTCGGTCCATTAGGGGAAAGCTGACGTAAAAAACGTTAAAATTTTTGTGTTCCATACGTGGTACGGTTGAAATTCTCCATGTTTGCACTACAGATATGAATTCAAGGCTACAAGAACAAAAATTACGGGATTACTTTTTCGCGATTCAGATAAACATAGATACTTATGAATGACAAAATGAATAACAAATTATGTAATTTCCAAAATATTTTGAGAGTTTTGAGTTATTTTTGGGAAGTCATAAATTTTAGAATATTTTGCGAGATTACTTTTTGCGAATCAGGCTCTTGAAAAAAGTTTTCGAAATTTATCATGGCGAAAACAGAGCAGGTTCGCAAAAATAAATCCCGCAATAATTTATCCGGCAATAATAATTATACACTTAAGGTAACTAATATTTATTTCGCGTTTAGTGAGTATCTAAACATTTGGGAGCAGAAATCCTTTTTCTTGTAAAAGACCATAATAACCGTACGAAAAAGTGAGGAGCGAAAATTAAAGAGTTTACTGTTGAGTTGTCAAATAAAAAAAATTTATACATATTTTACAAAGCCGATTCTCCACCTATCTTATCCTTCGTTTGGTACAAATGTTTTCTGTGCAAGTCAAATTTTGTCTTTTAGTAACTTCTTTTGGGTGAAATGTGATCACATAATTGCGGCCAGAGTTGATGACAGCTGGTGAAGAATGTCATTTTTGTTGAGGGGAAAATCAAATATCAAATACAGTGACATTTAACTCGAGGCAAATAAATCTATATAGTGTTCGATGTTGGTAATCGGTTTGGTTATAAGCGAGGATATCGTTTCCTTGTTTAGAGTTTTACTCTTGAAACGTTTATTCGCCTGCGAAAACAAATACGCAAATTACGCGGGAATAGGCAATGAGCGAAAATTAAAACGCGCGAAAATTATCATGTATAAGATTCGATCTAAGACGTTTTTTTGATAATATGTACTAGGGCTTAGAAAGTTTTCACACAAATTTACGCAATCTTTTTATTCGTATACCGTGTGTGTTGACCTTTCAACGCAAATTTAACAGTGAAATTTAATAATGCAATCTTAAGGTAAACAGCTATCTCAGCTATCTAAGTTTTGTTTAAATGTATCGGTTGTTACGATTATAAACATTTTTTTTCCTGTTAGAGGAATCTCTTTTTGATTTGCCAGATATATCTCTTTAGCCTAGGTAGGTGCGAGCTAGGGTAGGTCGCACAAGCCAGAATGAGATGTGAAAAGACATTAAATGTCATTTTAAATGAATTTTCTCTCTCTTCCTGCGACCTACCTCTAGATACATACTAAGGCGTCACGGAAACAATTTCGATCAATTATCTCAAGATTTTGTTAATTTTCTACCCTTCTTATCATCAATAAAATTTTCCAATAATTGCATTCGTAGAATTTTCGATTGATTGATATGAGCTTGATGAAATGAAATCGCGGTGACTTAAAAGATAGGAAATTTTATTATTAGCTTCCGGGGAAATGAAACTTGACGAACGGCAAAAATGATGCTATCTTCTGTTGTAATAAATCAAAAGAATGTCATCGAATTAATTCACTGACGGAGCTTAGTCCTCATGCAAACTGTTCCTCTTGTGGTAATTGCCATAATAAAGAAAAATGCGCTTTTGCTCCATAGATACCTTATATAATTCGCCATTGTCACTAAATGAAACAGACTGACTGAATTGAAATTTTCAGCGTAATATGTCGGTGACACCGTCATAAATATCTCTTATC
Source organism: Darlingtonia californica (assembly GCA_032270445.1). Classification (NCBI taxonomy): domain Eukaryota; kingdom Viridiplantae; phylum Streptophyta; class Magnoliopsida; order Ericales; family Sarraceniaceae; genus Darlingtonia; species Darlingtonia californica. The sequence goes on along the minus strand of JAUBWS010085187.1, from coordinate 6,887 downwards.
ACGTTCAAAATCTTTTATCACATTGAGAAGTATTTGGTATGTCTCCATTTTAAACGTAAAGGAATAATCTTCTAATGCATAACCTAGACAAAAAAATGAGCAATGTTGAAATTATTGATAAATTTTGTCTAGAGAGAGGACGAACATCATTGAATAGACTTACGCAGGAAAGTAAGATACTTGATGAAGAAAATGACTCTCTAATTTTACAAGAACTTGGGTTTAAAGAAATCTAGATATCTACATACGAGGAAAATCATACATTTGATGTTGCAATCTTGTTGATTTGTGGTAGACCCAGTGGACAAAATTGTGAAAAAACCCATGTGGAAGAGTGTTTTCTTTTTAAACGGCACGTAATCCTGGGTGCTGTTAACAAAGAAAAACACTCCTCCACATAGGCTTTGGGAGTGGTTAAGGTTCTTGCCTTAGAACTCGTACATTTGAAGTTAAACGAATACACGAATTTTGAAAACTACTGACATAGGTTGAAAATTACTTCAGGTTCCTTGTATGTGTTTCCGGGAATACAACGATAATTTTCTCGATGAATGATCATAGTAATAAACAGATAATTAGACATTTTATAGTCTTTCCTGGTTTCGTTAAATTCTTTAATTATACCTAGTTAAAATAATTACTACTGCACAACATTTAGACGACTACTACACATGTTTTCTTACAAATGAATAAAGTATGAGGAAATGCAATTTTGAATTTTTCATTCGATATATAACAGTGTTATGTATTCTTTTTAGTTGAACATAAATCATAAATAGTATAGTAAAATCAAAATTCAAAATGGCAGAAGTTGCAGCAAACAACAACACATATACAACATTAAAAAGCGACGAATATATTGAGGCAGCTGGTCTCGAAAGAAGTGCTAAAAGTGGAAGAAAATCAAGCATGGAAAAATTATTAGGTAAGTCGTACGTAGCAATCAATAGTTCCCTATTCCATTATTACTTACTATGTTTTCAAGATAATTGACCTTCAGTCTATTTGCTGACTACTGACAGTGAATTAGGCTCTTAGGCCTTAGACATTCAGAGTCGTTAGTCAACAAACATAAAAAAGTAAGGTTCGATTTCAAATGATACTAGACTAACCACAGTCTGCTCGAAACGATATTGATTGAGTAGTTTTAAAACATTATTTACGACATGAATTTGGTTGATGCCCGTATTTTAGTAAACTAATTCTGGAGAATAGACTATTTGTAAATGAAGATTTTCTTATTCTGGACATGCAAACTGAATCTTAAGTTGAAAACTTTGCAAAATTCGATGTGATGTATGTGCGAATTAGAAAATTATCCGTAGAAATTAATTCATAAATTATTCGTTTAAAATCAGATATAGACAAAAGAGACGAATGAATATCCAAATGAATCTAATTGGACAAGTTATGTTCACTGAGAACCTTAGTTTCCTTCAATTTTACTTGATAGATACTTTCGCATTCCTTAGTTTCCCCAATTTTTACAAGCTTAACGATTTTGGCCAGATTTTTTCACAAAATACGTAAAATATTTTTTAGAGCAATCATTAAATACAAGCGAAGACAGTGTTTTTGTTCCCACATCTCCGAAACGAACAGAAAATCTTACAAATGGACTGGAGTCACCAGATCACCAGGTGGGCGTAAAAACTTCACCGGAGAGACCACAAAATCTCAAGAGCGAGCAATTTATACAAGATGCTGGTTTATCACGAACTGGAAGAGTTGCTAGAAAATCATCTATGGAACGTCTTCTAGGTAGGACTAAACTAATCATAGTTTCTACTAAGATGCCCCGATCCATTCAAAGCTTGGAAACATTTAAATACATGTTCGAGACTTATTACGCGCTTAAAATTTATAAAAACTACGAGGCTGAAATCTCTGCAAATAAAAGAATTTTATAAGAGCGAGATAAACAAGACATAAGACTCAACTTATTGGTCTGTCACGTCAATTTTTATGACGTCATGAATATTAGAATGTTGATGTGTTAAACTTTTCAAAATGTTGCACTTTCTAAGGGTTAATGTTTTAAGTAATGGAAAATTTATATTTTTACTTTTGAAGAGGATCAACTACAGACTGGGGAAACAGAACAAACTCCCCATGGGTTAACAAACGGTACTACAAGTCCTACTCGAGTTTTACAGAGAGCTTACACAGTCGGATCACCATCTATCTCATCCACATCATCATCATCCGATGCTGACGATAAACGACATCGTTTCAGCAGCTCCTCATCATCGGTCGACGACACCAAACCGAAGAGCGGACGTAAAAGCTCCATCTACGAACAAAAACAAATCGAAGCTCCGCAAATTTCCGTCGGCAATCAAATCGCTTCAAGAACACAACATCTGTTCCAACAATACGAAAAAGACATGACATCGCACGAAGTTAAACCAATCGCAAACGTACAATCAGGGGCGAATGATAGTAATAGCCGGCGACGTAGTTATGAATGCGCGGCCTCCACGGATGGCAAATCGAAAGTAGAACTTGTTCGTGAAGAAAAGGCTAAAGAACTTGAAGAAATGAAAAAAGCATACCATCAACGACTTCTACAAGACGAACAAGAACAAACAGAAGAACGTGTAAGACAAAGAGAGAATCAAGACTTAAAATACAGCAGGCAACGCGGTAAGAACCATGTTTTTTGTAATTTTCCTAATTTTTCAGAGAATAACTCAGCAAGTATAGAAAAAGTACTGAATTATGGAATTTTGAGATCAGGCTTTGCAAGAGAAATATCGCGATAGATAACCATAATAACTCTTGCTACTGCAATTTTGTTGATTGTGAGCGAATATGTATTATGAGTTGATAAATTTTCTCGTGGATTTAATTTCGTGAATACCTTTGAAATATCTCATTTGGACTTTATTTTGAAATGTGGATTCTTATAACTTCCTTCTTTGTTTACCCAGGCATGAATTAATTTTTGACATGTGAAATTAAGGAATTTTATCCACGTAAAAAATTCATCCATACACGTGTTAGCTATTCAATGCATTTTTCCAAGCATCACCAAGGTCAAAGTAATTTGACGGTGAAGAAAAAAAGTGTGATAGGTGAAAAGATAAGCCTCGTTAATACATTGTTAAAACGAATGCAGTAAGAAGTAATTCATTCCATCGGATGAAAGGAAAGGTTAGTTTTATGGAGTGATTAACATTGCCAAACGGAGAGAAGAAAAAACTTTTGCAATATTTATTTTTTCGTATCCTTAACTCTCTGCAAACAAAAGTTTACTTATGTTTATTTATTAGTGTTTGAGTTTAATGGTTTAATGAATATTGATATAGGGTTGTTTAGACTACTGATAGTTTTAAAACATTCTAAAAAACTCACGTAGATATGAGCTTTCCATGATGGGTTGTTTGGAGATTAAAGGAATGAAGAAAAATCAACTGACAAAAGGAGCTTAGCCTATAATTTGTATAGCTAGTAGGAGCGGTCAAAAGGAGATGCAAGAATAAAAGCAAAGATATTGAAAGTTTTATGTGGCTCGCTATATATTGGTCGTTTATTTTGTCAATCTTGTGTTGAAAGTCAATAATAACTCAAGAAAAGTACCGTGTAATTATTCTGTATGCTGTATAAAGTTCTACGATGCCAGGATAATGCATTCTCTGGAAGGTCGATGATCTCAATGATTCGAAAGGAAGAAATAATTAGAAATAAGAGTAAAAAGGCCTTCTCCAGGTGTAAATATAAAGAATTTTGGATCAATTTAGTAGCATATTTAGGCCATGTTCACATTTGGGTCAGAGGATCTAGGCGGATCTAGCAGTATCGTCACACTAGCAAGGATGAGAGATAAAAGTCAGTAAAATGCCATTATACATTATGTTTTTGAAAAGAAAATTACATTTTAATGACTTTTATCTCTCTTTCTTGCTTGTATGACATGGTGCTGGATCCGTTACTAGGGTCAGACAAACAGCTGCAAAAAAAAATGTTTTAATTGTAATCTAAATTGTCAATGGACTAACTTTAAAGAAGACAACAATCAACCGTCGCTATCACTTCTCATGCCGGGTCTCATACAAGCGCCGCCTTAAGCATATATAAGTACCAAAAAGTAGTGGGAAAATGATAAACTACATTGATTAATGAGATGTCTCAATTAGGTTTTTGTTACATTTTAAAGTTTGTCATACCTTTCATATTGTCCTACCCTTTTCTCGTTTCTGACAATTAATGGTGTCATTGACGTCTAGACAACCGTCGTTGTAGGAACACATAAGAAAATGTGACGTTGACATTTCACATACTGTTGGAACAATAATGACTTACTAAGCTGACAATACCATCCAATAATCATGTACTCAATCAAGAGAATAGAGGCTCGATAGGGGCTAATTGAGTCCTTAATTACCACGTTGCATGAGGTAATTAGCTACAAAAACATCATTAGACAAAACAAGACATTATTGATGTGAGAAGACAACATAAATTTAATTCGAGACTTGTAGAAGGGCGCTTTGGATTCGGTTTGAATTACAAGAAAGCGAGGAGAGAGTTTGTAAAGTTTTTAAAGCTAGTTAAAAAACCTTGTTCAACAGACTTGAATCTTAAATTCAGAAGTCGGTCTTCTCTTAGTTGTAAAGTGAATATTTTAATTAACTGCAGGAAACAAAGCGAAAAATTCAACTGAAAGACTTCTATGAAAATTAGGTACAGTTTGTGATGTTTGGGAAGTAGTACCAGTATGTATCTGTAAGAAAGAAGTCACAAAGTTAGAAAGTTTGTAAAATTCTATACAAATAAGTGATATGAATTTTGTATGAGATTTTCTCGTGTTTGTGAAGCAGGTTAGCAAGAGCCGTATTCAACTGTAGGAAACAAATTAGAGATATTCAATTGGAAGACTTTTTTAGGAATTTGTAAATTTATTAATGTGGAAAATTCTATTAAGATAGATGTTATAATGATAATTTTGAATGAATTTTACACATAGTCGTGAAGAAAATACTGTAGTTAACTGCAGTAAGTTAATGACACGTTCAACGGAAAGAATCCTTTGAGAAGTGGTATAGTAAAGTTGTTAAAGTTTAGGAAAGTGGTACCTATGCAGAGGCGGATCTAGAGCCTAAACAAACATGTGAAATGTTCGAATTTTCTACGTTTTTCCCGGTTTCTCTATGAAAATTCCCCGATATTTTCCGATTTGATTATGAAATTTCCCGATTCTACATATTTTTGACAATTTCACTATGTGAATTCACACCTTTCACATACTCTCTATCCGCTCCTGCTATGAAATGGTACCTGTGAGAAAGAAAGTAATACCTTTAAAGAATGTTAAGTTATAGTAAAGTAAGAAAAGCTTTCTTCAATGATTTTGAATAAGATTTTCTTAGTTTTGAAGTGGAAGATATCTAACATTACAGGAACTAAGCAAAACAATATGACCTAAAATGACCTCTTGGAAATTGTTCATCTTCAGAGACATGTTACTGAAGTTGGTTAACTTTGTTGGTTTATCGTCGTTTTCATTTAAAGTGTGTATACAAATGATCGTTTATAACATTCTAAAACTATGAGCACAGATAGAGTACAAATTTTTTTTCCTAACTGTTGTCGCGAAGTTGGACTTTTATGTCTTATGGGAATTGATTTTATAAGAATACGACCCGGAATACGAGGTTAAAGTTTGGTCAAAAACGAACGAACCGAGCTAGAACAAACAGGACCAATATACACACAGTGTTAGGCTGAGTTTGAACATTCACGAAGAGAATTTAACCTTTTCTCATGTGAAGATATCAGCCTGAAAAAGAGTCCAAAAAGGAGAACAATAGGTTTTGTGTATGTTTATTATCTGGTCTCATCAGGTCGGCCCAGGGGACGTTTTATTCTAAATCTTCAATATTTGTTTATCGAGACAATCCTAATGACTAAAATAAACGTACAAGGTTTGTTTTGAAAAAGGCTTAATGAACTGCTGTGACCTCTGTTAAAGATTTTATAAACAAAATATTTCCAAACGAACACAAATTTTGCAAGAGTGTTTATGGAGGTTTCAGTCTCTGAGAGAATTATAATCTAACGGATGAAAGTTTTAACATCAAAGGGGAATCATCCAGATGGAATAAAAAATTTTCTACTTTCAGAAGTAGAATAATAAAAACAACTTTTTCGATAAATATTTGAGAATGTCTATAAGTAGATCATATTATAAACTTTGATAGAATGGATGTGTTAAAACAACAAGATCTTTAAAATTCTTTTAAAGCCCATCTTTAAGGAAAACTTTTATGCTCTTCAGTTCCAATGTAAAATTATTCGTAATAAATCTTTTGGCGAAAAGAAGAATATCTTTTAACAAAGAGGCTTTATATCGTTGGGTCTATGCTGAAGTAATTTTAATTTAAGAATAAGATAACAACATGTTAAGATGAATCATTCCATCGAAAATATGAACCTGTGATGGAGAGAGGAAAATTTTTTATCATCTTTTTGGGACAAATGTAAATTAGCTCTTGTCTGATGATCAAAAATTTTTCTCTCTCCATCGCAGATATATTGCTTCACTTTTTCCAGGTTTCTGTCAAAAATATACCAAAAATATACTTTTGAATTCATTCTTTAAATACCGGAAGTTCCTGAGTCATTTAATACGTAACCTAAAAGTCTGTGATGTAGTCTTTTAATAACATAAGTATTATAAGCCCCTTTTATCCATTAAAACATTACAATTATGACAGTGATGATTTGTCTGGTCATGTCAAAGGCGTGAATATTACTAAATTTAGTTATGAACTACGAGTAATCTATAGAAAACGAAAAGGATGTCACTACAGGGCCGTAGGAAGCATTTTTATATTGGAGGGGCACATTTTTAGTGACACCGCGAGGGCCAACCATGGTTTGGC
>JAUBWS010085186.1:0-16848 GCA_032270445.1 Darlingtonia californica | reverse complement strand
TTTCTAAAGAATTTCGAAACGTTTTTGAATTTTTAACCAATTAGATATTTATTATTCATTTACCATGTATCAGAGATTATCAAAGCTAGTAACAGTAACGAAACGAAGGCCACCGTTTCTTTATTTAAATTTTTCATATAGGAATGCAGACCAAAACTGCAGAGATTTCTCTAGTATAAAAATAAACTTTCAGTTTAAACAAGCAGAAAATCACTGTATCAATGGAAGTACCATTCAGTTAATAACAGTAAGTCAAAGCAGCTGATTCTGATGAGCCATTTGATAACATTAAGAGAAATCTATTCACTTACCGTGAAATTTATTCACGGTAAGTAAAGGTAAGGGCTGCGCATTCTCAAGCGTATGTGCAAACTTTATGATATATTTTTATTATGCTGCTCGCTTTGCGTGGCATAACGATACTGACACTTTCGTTTATGGTATCTGTTTTTCTCTGGAGTGGCCGTGCCACGCAAAAAAATAAATAATTTAGAAGGCTTTCAATTCATGGGATTAATGGAGTGATATTATGTTTTCAATAAGTGAATGTTTGCTTGTATAATGGTTGGATCTTTCTCGTGTTGTGTAGCGAGTTGTTTTTTTTACATTCTTTAAAGACATTTTTGGCTGTTTTGACTTAACTGCCATGTGTAACCAATAGGAACTTTAGAACCTTAGAAGGTAATTTAGCCACAAGAATCTGAGAGCGGTTAGAGAGTTAGCTTTTTATCATGTCCCTGGTAACACTCACTGATGCCAATCTTATATTGGGCGGTGAAGTGCATTCAAATTTTGTGTTATGTTTCCCTAATGATGAGGGTTGGATGGGGGTTTGTCAGAGTAGTTAATAAAGGATTAAAATCTAGGGTAAAAATGTATGCCTTCTCCTAGGAAGTTGTCCTGGCCTTGAGTAAGAGGGGTGAATTCCAATATTACAATTAAAAAACCATTTAAAAAATTGTCTTGCTGAATAACCTTATAAGGTTCTAAAGTTCCTACTGGTTAATACTAGTCACATAGTACTTCCATTGATGAAATGATTTTCTGCTTGTGTAAGCTGAAGTTCATTTTATACTAGAATGCATCATTTTATAGAACCATGTTTTAGGAAAATAGGGTCAGTTAGTTTCCAGAAACTTTTAAACGTACTTGGTTTTTAATTTTATCCACAAATTTTCTTGATATGTTATAAACTGGTAGAAGGTTCAAAACATTTCAAAATCATATCATGCAACCCAAGCTTGATTTTGTTTACAGTTTTGGTGCACTTGTGAAAAGTGAATTGAAAGAGGAAAAAGGTCTCAGTTGAAAGAACAGAATATAACAGATTCAGGATTTGTGTAGAGTATATTTGTAGAAAAAAGTATAAAATTTAGGGTGCTGATCCAAAATGGTTCATTTTTTTGTTTTTGACAAGGGCTGCTTGGATGACACTAAGTAAACAATATTCAATGATAAATAATTTCAATCCAAATTCACTTCCATCATTTTGTTTTGCTTGATTGCAACAAGTGTATCCTGACTTGCAACACCAAGAAAATCTAGGTTGTGAATGGCGTATGGTCTATTCTTTTTATGCACTAATAATTTTCAGGACCTAAACCAATTTAAAAACCATGAACATGTCTGGTTCTTTGGTGGTTTTTTAGGAGGGTGACAACACACATGTCCGGTTCTATTGGGTTCTGTTTAGTGCTGCCCAACATTTCTTACATACCTGCAGCAGTGCTCCTGTTTCCTGAATGTATCTTCCTTGACCCTTGGAACTTTTCAATAGTGCAAAGAGAGATTTTTTTTCTTCATATTACAATATGAGAAATTAAGATGCCAAGCTGAAATTTATTTTTGGTGGATGCTGTTTGGTGCAACTGGTGCTGTCCAGAATGTCTGATGGTTAATCTAATTCATTTTGTGCACTGGATAACACAGAAAAAGCTTTTTAGTTCACATGCATCTTGTCTGTGTAATTGACACTGATCTCTTTTTTCCTATATGTGAATAACAATATTATGAGTACTTTAACATAAAAAATTAGATTGCATACCTTAAGTTGAATTTATCAAAATTATATTTTCATTCTCATTTATGATAATTGCAACACAGAGTTCTTTGAAATAAAATAATTTTTTCATTTCCATTTAAAGATTACTACATCAGCTGTATATGTGTATGGCATTGTAACATTTTGTATCTTTGTTTAAACTGGTGAAATTTAATTTTTTTCAGCAAAGGAAATCAAATATAATAAAAGTCTTTAAAATTCCATTCCTTAAGAAGAATGGAGAGAGCTTGTGTTCCAGATAAGGATCTTCCAGACTGGGCTAAACCAAAACCGAAAAATGCACCACCTTCAGCAGTAAGTCAGTACTCTTGTTTGCATTCAAAAATGTCATAATATAATGACTGTAGTAAATGTTACAGTGATATTTTTGTGCATATTTATCTTACTAAACATGACAATTAATCAGATGCAATTAGTAAGTAATTGTTAATTTAAATCTATTTTGGTTTAAATTCACTTTCAAAACTATATATTAATTATTAAATGAATTTATCATTTTAGGTTAAGGGTGATTTGTTTGCTGCTGCCAAGAAATCGGTTTTGATTATTGGAACAGCTCTTCTCGCTTTTGCTTCTATAAGGAATTCTGTTACATGGTAGGAAAGCTTTTTCATGTCAATTAATATCGAAAAAAGACCGTTTTTATAAGAATTATACAACTCATCATTTAGGCCCGTGACTTTTATGATATAACTGACCCGGAAAATTTTTTAAGGGTAGATTGCATTAGTTCTATACTGTCCTGTCCGCAGCCCTCTGAATTTACTAAAAATTCTGGCAGCAAAATAAGGCTGTCATGTTTAAAAATAACGACAGCGAAATACAAGAAACAGCGGCAACAATAAATTCATTGTGCACAAGGTGCCTTAAAGTTTACCTTAGTTCAGTTATTCCAGTCGCTAATTAGAGTGCATGACTACGCTAAGAAAAGTGTTTATAATGAAAGGCAAATACGGTAAGACGAGAAAAGGAAAGAATTGATACTAGACTGGACACCCTCTTTTTTCTTGTAGCAACATAGTTTGATCCAAAAAGCTGTTCATTCAACGGTTCATTCCAGTATTTTTACACGATAAACTTTCCAGTACTTTAACGCGATGAACATAAATTTGACGTTTCATTTTGAAATTTCTTTTTATGATTTCTGACGGTATAAAAACAATGCAATCCATCCTTAAGCTGATTTTTGATTATCGCTGTAAAAGTCAACGTCAATAGTCCTTATCTGAGTGTTTTTAGAAATGAAAAAAATCAGTATAAGGAATTCTGTTACTTGGTACGATATTTTATATGCCAATGAAAAATGGTCCTTAACTTTACACTCATTTTTCTACACTTTACCTTTCCTTTTTCTTATTTCCAGGAAATTTGAGCAATTTTGGGGTGGCTCTAAAACGTTTTATCAAGATGTTTGGAATTATGTTTACAAAGATATATTCAAGGAGAACAAATTCATATTAGCGACCTTTGGTAATTTCAAAATGTTTACGTTTGATTACACCACGGGGCATCATCCGGGCTATACTGGCTAATAATTGCATGCTTTAGAATACACATCTAAACGATTATTAATCACGAGTAAAGTAGGAAAAAATTTGTAATTTGAATTATTGTCTTTTAAAAGTTAAATGCGAAAGTAAAATATGCGATTATTGGGTAATCATCAACTATTATTGTTTTAAAAATTTCTACTGTGTTTTCGTTATGTCTAGCAAAATGATTGCTTTGCCGTCAGTAGAATTTAGACAAAAGTTTCCAAGCTATTGCACTGAAAATGTAGAGTTTTGATTTATCAGCACTCTTCGTTGACGTTTAGCCAATTAGTGATATTAGTGACGTATTAATCGGCACTGGAAACACGGGAAATTTTGAACTAAAGTGTGATCAGCCATACGATTACTTCAAAAACAGCAATTGTTGAATGAAAATTATTTTTTCATTATTTAATTTTGTTTTCAGGGATCCATGCATTTATCAATGCCTATTTTTGGCTCAACGCGCTTTTCTTCATGGCATTGGATATCTTCCAACCAAAATTCTTCATGAAGTACAAAATCCAAGAAGATAAAAAAATGGAGAAATCCAAATTTTACAAAGCCATTCGTGTTTGTTTGTTCAATCAGTTTGTTGGGGTGCTTTTCAGCATCCCAGTTTTCTACATTGCTGAAAAAAGAGGAATGGCGTATACTGTAGAAGAACTCCCTACATTTTCTTGGTTTATGGTTGAACTTTTTGTCTTCATTTTGGTGGAAGAATTTGGATTTTATTATACTCACAGGTACTGATACTGCACTCTAATTTTCACAATTTTGTGCTTTTTGGCGTCTCTGCGATATTCTATTCCCACGAAATGCAGATTGCCGACCGCGAAAATGTTTTGCTAATAACGCCACTTCTCCTTGATAATTACTATTTATGCTGTAATCTTATTTGCTATTTTTTTAGTCTCCTGAAAAGTTAATAAATGTTGCAAATTATTTTTAGATTAACCGTAGAATGTAAGTTATCACGAAATTTCTTTCCGGTGAATTTCAAATTTCTCTTTCCAGTCGGAAATTTGAGTCCCGCGAAATTTTAAGGCGAGACAAGGCATCCGCGAAATTTATTTCCCGGGAAAATAACTTCTTTGGGTGACTTCAACTTCATTGCTTTTAGTTGATTGTCTTCTTTGGCCAAAAAAGAGCCTTTATCAAGGCTATGAGTTAATTCATTGTGTGAAGTCGAATACATCTCCTGACTTTACAATCAATAATCCCTTAAAGATCCTTTTCACTAATTTAAATTTTTGTAAAGAAAAATTAACCAAAGTAAAAAAAGTGCGAATGATTTCAAGTCACTGTTCATTTTTATTTCAATAAGGTTGGCACATCATCCTCGAATTTACAAGCATTTCCATAAAGTCCACCACGAATGGACAGCTCCGATTTCCATTGTTTGCATCTACAATCATTGGTTAGAGCACATAATTGCCAATCTCTTGCCTGTTACCATTGGACCTTTGATTATGGGTTCACACATTGCATCACTTGTCCTTTGGTCCTGTATGGTGGTTACATCTACACATATCTCGCACGGGGGTTATCATCTCCCCTTTTTACCTTCACCTGAAGCCCACGATTTTCATCATTTGAAGTAAGTAGAAAGAATAAGTCTAGAATATGTAAAAGACCACCTTTGCATTTTTCAAAATGGACGTTAGATTATTGTGAACGACTGTGCTCAATTTCTAAGTTTTCTATTTATGGAAATTATATCAATTTTTCATGGATATACCCCATCTTCATTTTAAAAAATCGGAGTGAAAGATTAATGATGATGCTTCAAAGGAGTTGCTCGCTCAATCTACTTTTTTTCTTACTTTTTGTTACTACCACACAATAGCAACTTTTTTTTTGGAGAACGGCAACCTGTCTTTCTTATCGCGAGTTGTAGTGCTGCTGGATCTTCCTGCCAGGCTTTCACTCTCCTCTGCAGTAATGCGAAGATGAGAAAAAGGTACCCTCAACTGACGACGTCCAACGAAACGTCTTCAGTACGTGAAAATCCTTAGCTCCCAAGCTAGGTGAGCTGTGTTACTGTGCAGAACTTGGTTTTTTATACTATATTTAATCTTTCACTAGATTTGTCAACAATTTTGGTGTCCTTGGAGTTCTTGATCGTTTACATGGTACTGACAGCATGTTTGTCAAAACAAAAGCATATGACCGACACATTTTCTCATTGGGGCTGGAACCAGTCAGTTCTATGTTTCCGGATGAAAAGAAAAAAGTAACGGAAAAGAGCAAATAAAGTCATGTGTTTTTGAGTGTTATTGATGTATTTAATTTAATGTGTAGTGTAGCTTTCTTTGATTCGGGATTAGTTTCTTAATATCAATGACACTTTTGTTTTATGTAAATGCTAGTATTTAGGATATTTATGTCTGATTAGTTCAATATTTATATCCCTGCAAGTAGGTTTAGAAACCAACGAAAAACAAATAAACAAAACAAAAAAGAAACAAATAAATAAATGAAAAATAATTGGATACTTGAAATTTGTAGCCATGGATGGGTGAAAAGTTTAAAAAACTAATTTTTCCATTCAATCGGTAAAAAATTTCATTATTTGGTCAATGCTTTCTAAGACTTTCTTTTAGACAAAAGCTTTTGTGCGCTGTAAAGCTGGCTGTTGTACTATGTAAAAATGATATAGATTTAGTTTAGTTATTATTTTACTGTGTATTTATTGTAAGTAGCTAACAATCATAAACAAAAAAATTTCCCCACCCACTGTATTACGTACCTTAGGTCAACGTATGCTAAATCCCTTGTTTATCCGGTATACCGTTTCGGGCATTTCCTCCTTTAGTCGATTTGCGTTCATTCAAAACTGAGTACATCAATTAGAATTGGAGCATGCGCAGTGGCAAAACTAACTGTAAGCAGAAGACCAATCAACAATAGAAAAAAAGAACCAGTCAATTATGAACCAATCAGCATAAAGTATTATAATAACAATAGAGCTTTTTTGTCTCTTGGACGAGCGCCGATAGACAATGCGGAGGGCGAAAAAACCCGAAACGGGTCTATCGGGTAGACTACATAAAACTCCTAGGATAAGGTGACGCTGTAAAAAGTTGATTTAAGGAGGGTAATTGGGTCAATACTCATCATTATGTTACTGTATATCCAAAAAAATAAAAATATCAAAAACTGTAACTTCCTCTATTACTTTTATGAAATATATATAATATGTAGTCAATAATTGCTTGATAGGGATGGATTTTCATCTAATATACGATGAGATATCTAAAGGGAAGAAAAAACTGCGAAAGAAAAAAACCGGAAAAAAAGATTGCAACTTGGTCTTGAAAATACGAAACCCAAAAAGTTAATATCAATTTTGGCAATTTCCATGAGTAATTAATTTCGTGCGTCGAAAAAACTGAATTTTCTTGGTACCAATTTTGACGAATGAGATTTTTACCAAATTGTTTTTGATACATTGCGAACTATAAAATTTCCATGGTAGTAACGTAAGAAAAGATTGTGATGGCTGCCCCTAACTGCAAAATAAGGAAGAGTAAGTTGCGAATTTAACCAAAGTAATTCCGCAATTCTTTCTTCCATACTCTTTTATTTGGCTATTTCTTCTTCCCTTAAGGCAGTTTTAGTAAAGTTAACCGTGATTGAAGAAGCAAGAAGCCTTATTGTTGCAAACAGTGGTAACTTGAATAACACTGAACAAGTGTTTTCATATAAGAAACTTCCCGAAAAATTCATGATACTATCAAGGAGGCATTAAATATGTTGAAAGTTTTTATTGTAGCATGGTGGTGTCATTTACCTAAACAAAACATTACTTTAATGGGCTCTTGGCAATAAAATGAAATTTCCGGGACTTCCGGAACACGAAAACACATTTTTTTTCTAATTTGAAATTCGTGTATCGATAAGAAATATTGATTGGCAGATAGAAAATATCATGCAGAACTTCAATTAAGAATAAAGTGTTTAAAAAGTATAAAGAATAAAGCTTTTGACATTTTAGCAAAAATTGAGGAAGCTGTCACAATTAGAAAATCGATTTTCCGAAATTCTGCTTTTCGCAAAGTCTTCGAATCTCACCTAAAACCAAAGTAAAATCCACGTGGTAAAAGTTCCCAAATTTGTCAATCGTAAGGTTGTATTGCCGCAAAAAATTCTAATTTGCATGAATGTCAAAAGTTTCTTCCGCGATACTATTTGCAATCATTAAAGTGTTATTGCTTCTACACTGTGCAATTAATGGTCAGTTCAGTTTTGCATGAAGTGAAGACTAATTATTTTTGCTTTTGTGCATACTTGGCAAAAAGATTTTTCAAATGTTTTAGGAAAATGACTATTTTGCCGTCTCAATTATTTCTCTAATGTTCCTCTGCGTCAGCCTGAAACTAAAAATTTTTACTTCTTTGCCACTGAAAATTTCAAATTTCATTTACATTGTTTATTGTTACTCTTTTAGTCTATAGACTGAGGGAACTTAAAATTAGGGTCCATTTCTTTGAAGAAATAAATATCAACCTTCAAGTACCTCATGTACCTAGATGGGAGGCCTGTTATTTATCTCAGTTCCAAACAACCATTTGCCATCCAGACCACATAAGTACCACAACTTTAAGAAGACATTGTTGCGAAGTGAAATCCAGCTCAATACCAGCTCGTTATGTGTGGTCAAATTACTAAAAGACATTGTGGTATTTTTCCCAATGAAATGGACCCTTAAATCAAATTGCCTATCCAAAAAATTACAGTAAATTCCAAATTAAAATGAATGCGGATCAGAGCTGTCAAGATCCCTGTTAGCACAAGACGTTGTTTCGACGTTTTTCAACGGTCGTGCGACGTCATCCGACATAGCACAAACGCCGAACAACTTCGAAACGATTGTCTGTCGTCGGTGCTAACAGGGATGGCCCCTCATGGTTCAACGTCTTCTTAGGGCTTTGGGTTGTGACTATTGCCGAACACTGTTGAATTGATAAATCTCACTGCCCAACCAGCGCAAGACCGTTCGTGCGACATCAGATGACGTCGCGGGACCGTTGAGCAACGTTGAAGCGACGTCTTGTGCTAACAAGGTGGAGCTCACTGGAAGTGTTTCCAGCAAAGCAGGAGTCTCTAAGTGGTATACAGGCGGAAATAGAGAAGTCATTAAAAAGTCACTTTGTGTTAAATATATGCTGCTTTCTCTCATGCTGGCCTGCACGACCTACCCTAGATACGCTACTATGGGCATAAGAAGATAGCACAGTGTGAAATTCTACCGAATACGATCCCGTATATTATTACCGTATATTGACTAATTGATTAATTTCTTAGTCCGTATTCGGAAGTTTTGCACACTGTCAGCCTAGGTTGATTGTCAAAACAACGTAAATTAACTTTTTCTTTTTCCACTTATCACTAATTATAGATAATTAAGAGACATTTTCTAGATTACAATTTATAGATATCCCATGTATAATTGCATGCAGTGTTTGTTTTGCAGAGACCTTTGCAGAAAAATGATTGAAAACGCTGTATTAACCCTGTTAGCTTTGAAACGTTATTCTTTAATTTTCTGTCACTTTCCTGAGGTAATTTATTGTTCATTTTCCTTTCAGAAATACTTAAAAAGTAAATAAAAACAAAACTGTATCAACTTTAACATGGAGAGAGATCGTGTTGCAACCAAAAGTCTGCCGGACTGGTCTCAACCAAAGCAGAAAAAGTCTTCTCCTTCGCCAGTAAGTTAAACAATTTTTATGTTTTGGTTTACTTATTTGTTCTACTTTTTCAATTTCTTTGATAAGGAATATTATGTCGAGAAGTTTTACTTCGATTGAAGGTATTTCACTCAATATTTTTTCCTTCCCCCGCCCGAGGGTCCAAAACCATACCCTATAGAGGGACCATCTTTTGATCATTTTGCAAGTCTTATGATTTTTGAGACCCTCAGTTGGACTATTTTTGGAAATTTTTTATCTAAATCCTTTAAGGGACTTAAATCAAAATTTCGTGATTTTGCGACTCCTTTAATGGGACTCAGAAAGGTGATAAATGATACCCTTACGGGTAGCAAATAGGTTGAGAACTTCCGCCGGGGCCAACTTTGTATCCAACGTTTTTTATGACATGTTGTACATAATGTTTGGTGAATGTTGGATGATTCTTTTGAACAACTTAACTTTCATTCAATATTAATCCAACGTTCAGTTTAAAATGTTATTAAATGTGATGATGTAAATGTTGGAAATTCTATTCAAGCGCGCCTTAAGACACCGTCAGGATCAGGTGATGGCTTTATATTTCAATTTGTCTACATGAACAGAAAAGACAATCATACTTGATGCGATTTATCTATATTCTTATTCAAACTGTTTTCGTAGTTCAACCTCATTCTTATAATATGTTAGTCACCACTAATATACAAACAGTAGTGATGTTGTACGATTATAACTAAATATCTGACTATTATATAATGCTGACATTGATTCATTAAGTTTAAAAGAATAACAGTTGAACTATGACATTCCACAGATATCATAATCTTCTTTCTTTAACGTCTTTCTTTGAAATAGGCTCCTTTTTTTGGAAAAGGTTTTATCTTATCATTTTAGGTTAAAGGTGATTTCTTTGCTGCCTTCAAGAAATCAGTGTTCATCATCGGAACAGCCCTTCTTGCTTTTGCCTCTATAAGGAATTCTGTTACATGGTAGGACAGTCATTTCATGTCAATCAATATGGAAAAAATACACAGTCTTTATAAGAATTACATAAGTCAGATTTGTTTCTTGTGATTCCTATGCGGTAAATTCTTATAACCAAAATAACATTAAAACATTAATCCTAATATATTTTTGTGCAAAATAAATCTCTTTGGTAAACCACATCTTTGGGTAAAATTTCATGTTTTTATTGTAATTAGTTAGGTAATATTTATGACGCCATCAAGAGTGACGTCATAAACCAGTTTTGGCTTATTTCTCATGGTAGGCATAATTTTTTATCAGAGCGCAGGTATCTTCCACGTATTGCCTTTCTTTTAAGCTATATATTAAGTTGGATACATGCTTACTATTGGTCCGCAAAAGTTACGGTAATTTTTAGACGTGCCGTAACTCACTTGAGTTGATGACCTCATTCATGCAAAAATGGCTCCACAAAATTATATTAAATAACTTTTAAATGGTACACTTTTAAATCATGACACATATTTAAGAAAAAAGGCCTTTGAAAAAACTTTTGCCTGTTGCAAGTTTAGCAGGTGATATTGGTGAATAATCATGAAATTTTTGTGAAATCATCCCATTTGAATGGGAAATGTTCCGTAGTGTAATAGCTTTTCACTTGCAAGTTTCAAATTCATAAAGAAATTCAAATCTCAAAAATTTGACACCGCGGGCACTGAAAAGACTAAAATTATGACGTCATCAAAATACTGACTCCAAAACGTTTCTTTATAAAAATTTTAGTTCATACTAGTTCAGGAGAAATTCAAGGGGGGGGGGGGGGGTGAAAGCCCTATATAGTCCAAGCAGAGTAGGGATAATCAACTTTTAGCCTTTGCTACAATACACGTTTTCGAAAAGTCTGTTGTGCGCTCTCCACCGTTACTTTTATTACAAACAAGCGGAGGTAAACATTTTATATGAGTTTCTATTTAGAGATGAAAACACATTTTTCCTCTTTTCTATTTCTATTGTGAGTAGCCCCTCCGCGATATCGTCGAAATGGGCCTATCCAGAAAAAATCTGTTCATCCTATTTTGAGGATATGGATTTACACGAAAAAATATCATGACCCCCCTGGATGTCCAAAAATAATAATTCCACCCCCTGAATTTGTCCTAATTTAGCACTGAGACGCCCTGGACATCCACTTTTTTGTCAATTTTTTACAGGTGAGACCCCTGGAAGTCCGCTTTTCAGCAAAGCATCACCCCCTTGAAATCCACAAATTGTGACCAGTGAGACCCCCTGGACGTCTGATATCCTCAACATAGGGTGTACAGTTTTTTCTGGAAAAGCCCAATCACAGCGCTTACTAAACGCTACAGGCTCAATGTTCGCGACACACCGAACCTTGATATATTGCAAATCTATCATCTACACGAGAGAGCAATTTCACTCTCGCAGGTGTAGATTTATATGATATACTCACATACCATAGTGTCAGTCTACCTCGTGAAACACCTACAAAGGGGCAATGTGGATTTTAACCTCTACTTCTATCGTATCAATTTTTTTCAAACTTTCAGGAAATGTTAGTAATGGCAATATACAACTTACATAGAAATTTTATCAAAAACAAATGAAGACAGAAAAAGTTACGACGAAAAAAACTGATTTTCTCTCTAATAAACTCATATAAAATGGTAATGTTTACCTCTGCTTTTTATCAGAACACCTGGATGGAGAACAGTTAATTATTACTTTTCCGACAACGTGTATTGTCTGGCACCGAAAACGACTATGTCAAAAGGCGCAAAATCTGTACCCTGCAAATGGGGTTCGCCCGTGCATTAAAATCGTGCAAAGTGTTTGTTTTAGTAGTGATGCTATAAATAAAATTCTTTCACTCTTTCACCATATTTGTTTGCTTACCTATGAATTTTTGAGAGCCTTCATAATCTTTTAATGTATAAACATTGACTCTGTTTCTTAACTACTTCCATGATAGCTGTAGAAAAACATACTTCGAATTTTTTTTAAGTGTTAACTATAATCGTATTGAAGTTGATAATGATACAATATTTTACTCTTTTTCTCTTTATACACATGTTTATTTTTATTTTCCTTTATTTTTTTCAGGAAATTTGAGCAATTTTGGGGTGGTTCCAAAACGTTTTATCAAGATGTTTGGAATTATGTATACAAAGATATATTCAGGGAGAACAAGTTCATATTATGGACCTTTGGTAATATTATACACGTCTTTTTTTATAACACCGTTTTAAGGAACCTGAGGCTGAAAATGGATTAAAAAATAAAAGAATTGCTAAGGAACTTTTTCAGGCTGAAATGTAGGGGGACGTAGGGAAAACGAAATTTAGCTAGTGAAACAAATTGGGAACTTCTAAGGAATATGAGGCTGAAACTCTTAACAATAATAAAGAACTCCAGGTCCAAACAAAAATCGAGGTATCTTATAAAAAAGACTTGTAAATTTTATATCCTTTCTTACTCTATGTATAATGCCGGATAGAGCTGTTATAGAAATCCAATGATAATAATATAATATGTATATAACAAACCTTGTTTTTTAGGTATCCAAAGTTTTGTTTTTGTTCATTTTTGGCTGAATTCGTTTTTCTTTATGGCATTGGATATATTTGAACCAAAATTCTTCATGAAATACAAGATCCAAGAAAATAAAAAGTTGGAGAAATTTAAATTTTTCAAAGCCATTCGAGTAGTTTTATTCAATCAATTTGCTGGGCTGCTGGGTAGCATGCCATTTTATTATTTTGTTGAGAAAAGAGGCATGTCTTTCAAAGCAGAAGATCTCCCTAAATTTCACTGGTTTTTGGTTGAGCTTTGTGTTTTCATTCTAATGGAAGAAGTTGGGTTTTATTATACTCACAGGTATTTAAAGAAATTTCAAAAATTATTATATCTCTTACGTTATGCATGTCAACAGACACTTAACATAGTTCGTTGGGGGGAGTTGGGAACTATAGATTTTGCCAGAATAGGGGGGGGGGGGGGGGTACCAAAATTTGACACAGAAAGGGGGTAAAAGACAAAAAGGGAGAAGTGAGTTTTGAAAGAGGGGGGGGGGGGTTCAATATCTAATAATAAAATTGTTTTTGAATCAATAATAATAGAAAACTTTTCCATCTTCGTCAGTAGAAAATGTCTGATCTGCCTTTGATTAGTTTTAGTTTTCAGAAGTGCTATGTAAAAGCAGTCATTATCCATCCAATTCAATTTTGCCCCACTTGGGTTTGTAATTTTCAGAAGGTACCACTAGAATTTGAAAGGGTGTAGTTGATAGAAAGGGGGAAGTAAGTTTTGAAGGGGGGGGGGGGTACTGACCCCCTTACGAACAATGCTTGATAAGAAACCTCAGATTTACCGCTTCTCAATAAAACAAAATTACCCCTGAACTGCGCTTAAAATTTCCAAAATATTTTAAATCTGTGGACAGTCTTTATTTGCTGACTATTTAAACTCTACTGAAGATCTTTTTTGCCTTGAGCATGGCTGTTCGAGCTCTACTCAGGGTTGTATGAGGGTAATATTTCTTCAAAAGCATTTCAATTATGTTTGGTATTGAATAATTAAGAGGCTTTTATTGGTTGATAGTTTTTTTTTTGGTCTCGAACTGAAGCTATATTATTATTACTACGAAATATAGTGAGTTTTTTACATTTCATTTTCTTCATACCTTATTTTACCTCATACCATATTGAGGAAACAAAATGGCATTGTATGCAATTATGAGATGTACATTCATTATTAGAGAGGTTAATAACTCTCACTTGTTCCTTTCTTCTTTTTTATGGTTTCTGGCATGAATCTAGTCCATGTTTTTTCTATCAAAATTTTGACTAATGAATGAATGGTGTGAGTACCCAAAATTTCCTCTTCAATTCTTCATGATCTGTCATCTGCCTCTTCAGTTCTTTATGAACTGTTATCAATGGGGGGTCCTGCATTCCTGGAAACATCTCAGGGTATCATGCAGGATTAACAGTGATTAGTAATTTTCACTACCGAAAGCCTCGCAAGGTAGTTGAAATCAGGACTGTTAACCATTAGCTCCATAAAAAACATTAGCTTATTTTCATTTTCAACAAGGTTGGCGCATCATCCTCGAATATATAAGCATATACACAAAATCCACCACGAATGGACAGCTCCAATCTCCATCATTTCTTTATACAGTCACTGGTCAGAGCACCTGATTTGCAACCTGCTACCTGTTGCACTTGGACCTTTGATTATGGGTTCACACATTGGAGCCACGACACTTTGGTATTGTATGGCGCTCACATCTACGCAGATATCGCACGGGGGTTATCATCTTCCCTTTTTACCTTCGCCTGAAGCCCACGATTTCCACCATTTGACGTAAGTAGAAGTTATTTTTTTGTTAATTTATTAGTTTATTTTACCCAGATCATAAAGCTGGACGTATCATTATTTCTGGGGTCCCGATTTCCGATTCCCGATAAGAGTCGCAAAACAATCAAGTTTGAGTGACAGCCCCTTTAAGGGTTATAATTTTATATAACTTATAATTCTAAAGAAGTTGGCTAAAAGTTTTAAATTTTGCTTAGTAGCCGGAATGTTTAAAAATGACCCCACAAAGTGTGCATCTAAAACTTTCGAAAATTTTGATAAATACCCCCTCTAATAAGAGCACAGTTTTTTAAGCCTAGCGCGACACAAAAATTGTCAGGGAGCAGAATACGATGGCAAATTCTTTGCAGCCCCCTCACCTTCTTGTTCACAGCGTTCAAAGCGTCGGAATACTGTCCCGTATATTACCTTACCTTATATGAACTAATTTCATCCATATATGGAAGAATTCAGTAGAATTTCACGCCGTGGTTCGCAATGGAGTCATACCCAATGGTTATCATACACTAATGTTGCCCTTATGCCCAGTTACTAGAAAAGATTTTGTCAACTAACAATTCGGGTGTTACTGTAGAGTATTGAAAGTAAGGATAGTAGGATTTCATAGTCGCATTATATCGCAAGAATTAAAATAAACCAATTGGTTTGTTATAGATTTGTCAGTAATTTTGGCGTGCTTGGAGTTCTTGATCGTTTACATGGTACTGACAGCATGTTTGTCAAATCCAAAGCATATGACCGACACATTCTCTTATTGGGGTTGGAACCAGCTAAATCTATGTTTCCGGATGAAAAGAAAAAAGCTATGATTAAAAGTGAATAAAGTCTTTTAAAACATGTTTAATCGTTTTAATAATTGAGAATGTATGGTTGGTTTACCACTGTAATATCTGAGTGTATTTCAAGATTTTCATAATTTTGTACATAGTTTATTTGATGAATGAGGAACACACTTTAATGCATCTGTTGCGATAGATCCGAGACCGTATAAATTGATTCATATATATGTGGTGGATAAAGAAAAAGAGATTAAGTTAATCTCCAAGTTCCACTCAATCAATTGGGTGTGGAACAAACGGTATTTCCCACTGATGAGGCCTAATAAGGCCGACATGCGTCTCGAGATCCGTGGAGATCAAAGCTCCCGAGCTAGTCTAAGTAGTGTAATGGAGCAACACTTTTGTTCTTTATACCATATTTTTGAATATATACTTTTTTATTTTTGTTGTTTTTATGAATTATTATTGAAAACGTTGGCATTTAAAGACAATCACTGGAACAGGTCATAAGTCTACATGTTTTAGCACACATTCTGATTTATATTTTGTGGTTTTTATGCACTTTTTAATTTATGTTTTTTTATATTTTTATGATAATGTCTGTAACGGAAGAAGTATCTCATTCTGTATTCAGTATTAACTTATTCGAATAAAAACATTAAAAGTAAGAAATTAGTTGAACATTTTTATTGGCATTATATAGATATTAGAGAGGAAATTAATTTCAGACCGAATTTTATTCGCCGAAATCTTTCGTGACACAAAATTCACTTTATTTTCCGTCTTTTGACCAATTTCTTTATATGGGTACTCTAAGGTCCTGACTAAACGCCCCCCCCCCCCCAGTTTATTACACTTTACGAAATTTTCTAACCCCCTGTTTATCAAGGCAATGTTTCTTGCACTAGTCTCAATAATACATTCAATTTTTTCAAAAGAAGTTAAAAATTTACTTTTTTTCAGAACTTTCTGAAAAGTAGATTAAAACAAAAAATCCACGTTTTATTTTCTTCATGGAGAGAGAATGATGACAAAAGAAAAGGATCTTCCAGACTGGGCTCAACCCAAACCAAAAGATGCCCCACATTCAAAGGTAGGGGTGTAGTAAATGTATTGTTCAGAAACTCTGATTTTATTTGAAATTTCTTAATGTTTCTTTCAATATTTTGATGATACTGCATGTGTTCAGAAATTCTGGATTTATCAGCCGTTGCTTTATGTTTTTTCAATAGTTTAATGAAATATTGTTCAAAATTCTAGATTTATTTGAACTTTTTAATGTTTTTTTAAAACATTTATTGATATATTGTTCAGAAATCCTAGATTTATTTGAATTTCTTAATGTTTTTTACTGAAATTGTTCGGAAATTTTGCTTGACATTTGTCTATGTTTTACTGACTAATAAATTGTTCAG
>JAUBWS010085175.1:0-12113 GCA_032270445.1 Darlingtonia californica | reverse complement strand
CAGAACGTATTATAATTTGTGAATTGTTACATATTAAAATATTCAGTCTAGAATTGTTATTTAAAAGTATATTCTCTGTATGAGATTTTTTTTGGAAGTTTTATAATCTTTTGCTGTTCTGTTCGCAAAAATACATTTAGAAAATGTAAAAAAATTGAATACGCAAATAAAAATGCGCATGAAAGTTTGATGTTTTTTTTTTAATGGTTTGTAGTGGTTGATCTTATACAATTTCTAAAAAAAATATATTTCTAAAAACTTGGATACGAGAAACTGACCTTGCTTTTTATTTCACTTTTTTAATGTTGATCTACGTGTAGGTACCAAGGTAAATGTTTGAGCTCTATCCAAAAATTGGCGATACATTCAAGATAAGAGAAAGTGTGCCAAAAAAGTTCCAAATTTGACGATTTTCGTGTAATAACCTTTCTGAATATTACATGATACTGCCATTGTTATAAAAATACACAAATAACATGCTCCAAAAAAGGCATTTGCTTCGTTGCCCAAGTTTTTTTATTTTTCTAGCTTTGATACTCCTTTCCGTAATTTCCGTAAAAGAATCGTTACCAGAAATTGATGTGGAAATACAGATCTTGCCTCCTTTCGAAAATTGTAGATGTGATATAGTGATAAGCTGGTTTTCCACTTGCGAATTTTTCGCACGAAGCTATATACTGTGTTTGTCTATCGAAAACAATGAAAAGTAATTACCAAAAAGAACGCCAACGAAAGATGGTTTCAATACCTCGTACGAAAAAGTCACAAATGGAAAAGCGACTATAGTTTATCTAGGGTTATTAGACAAGAAGGATTTTTTTTTCAAAATTTACAAACAGATTCACGCTTCGACTGTTAACTTAATAGCATCCTTTTGCCATGCATCGAAAACGAGGTAAAATCTGTATTTTTCATTGATTTATTTACAGAAAGGTCTATTGGCGACCTACGAGGACTAATAGGAGAAGAAAAATTAGCAGAAGAGAAAATGTGGGTAGTCCTTTGTCACCGCGCAGGGCGTGGATACTAACAAGGTTACGCAAAAAGATATCTACGACGTACGACGTTGCACAGCTGTTCTGGAAATTATTATTTCAAGCAGCTTTCAGCAGCACAATCAGTCAGTGTCTATGTTCAGTTGCCGGTACTTCGTAGATTTTGGTTTGCGTAACCTCCCTAATAAAAGTAACAATTTTGAAATATTTATATTTCAAGAACTAAACGAAATTTCCGAAGGGCGTTCACAATTCTAAGTAATAACTTGTTTTTAAGCCGCCCTAACTGCTAGCGAGAAAACGCCCGAAATTTTAATTCTTCGTAATGAAATTGGATCAGATTATGTATTGCTAAATCTTGATTACAACGTCGGTTTATTTTACAAAGTTATACTCATAGAGTTATGGGAATAGCAGATAATAGAATAGCCAATGTAGCTTGTGCTAATCGAGGGATAGCCAACTCATGTGGGAAAATGCAATAAATAATTGAAACATGAATAAAGAGGGGCGTGAGGCAAACTTATTTTTTGGCTTTGCAAAAGTTCGTCAGCTAGACGATTTAGTTTTCCCTCAAAATAAATTTTTAAACTGGTCATATATTGTTTATTTTTACCCCCTCCCCTTTTCACCTTGTGAAAGGTTGTTGTTTCTATTTTTGAAAATTCTGTTTTGACAACATGGTAAAGAATTTTTTCGTATATTATAGTGTGAAAAAATGCGGAATTTGATTTGTACATTGCAGGGTTTTCAAACTTTCTCCATTACAAAATTGATAATTTTTTTTCATATATTCAAATTTATAATCGAAGAATCTATATATAACAATACATTAAGGACATTAATTATTGCGATAAAAATTATTGGGGATCGAGGGCTGAGAAATCTACATTTTGCGACATCAATTATTGCGGTTTCAGGCTTGATTCCAGACTTTGCGGAATAAATTATTGCGGTTTGTCACTGATCTAGTGTAATTGGAATAAGAGAGAAAGGAGAAAATAAATTATTAAATTATTGCGGATCAAATACCAAAAACGAATTTTGCGGACACAAATTATTACGATTTTAGGCAAAAACCGCAATAATTTATATCGCAATAATCTATGACCACAGGCCATTGGCAAATTTAGAAATCAAAAAATTTGCGGAACTTTTCATTGCGATTAAGCATCTCAGAAAACTGAATTTGGCTATGTAATATTGGCCGAAAAAATTATAATTCGCAAAACAAAAACAAACAACAAAACATATGAAGGGTGCAAATTACTTTTTTTTTTCATTTGAATACAATTCATCACTTACTCATTCTTTATCTTGTTTTAAGTCAAGAAACACGCTTTTAAGAAACACAAAGCTCATAATTCGGAAAAAATCAAGAAACATGTAAGCACAATCTTTGAATGGAATAAGATTAGAATCTATCACAATGCAGTTGACAAAGTCTAGTAGGTATGCATTCAATTAAGATGCAACTTACTACCTGATTTGAAATATTTTAGGATTACATGGCAAAAATTTTAAGAAACTTTCAGCCTGCTCTGTTAAATAAAATGTGCTTCTCAAAATAAAAACACGTGTATTACATTAACACCTTTTTCTAAGAAGCATAAAACTAAAAAAGGATATCAAGTCTAAATTTCTTGAAATCTCAGGATTGAAAACCTTTGTGTGAAATTTTTTTGAAACACTGAAAATTAGAAGATGGTTGGAAACAATTGGAATCGTTATTCAAAACGAAAAATTTCCGAGTATTTGAAACTAACCAAAGTTGAGGCATTCTTAATGCATTTATATAAAAAAGGTGTTATGTGATATGCAATAAATATAAAAAAGGACCCACGAAAATTAAGACACAATTTCCCCCACAAATTACTCTAATAAAAAAATAATTCCTTAACATGCTAAATAAAAGAAAATAATAAATATTTAAATAGATGACAATTTTTTTACAGCATTTTAGAAGATATGATAATGTAAAACCGTCGTCCAATTCTCTTAAATTTTTAGTGACCTTTTTTTTTAATTCACTTTTAGCTCAGAGACTGCAGAATGCTCAATAATTACCTCAAGGGAAGAAATTTTCAGAAAATTTATTTTCGCGGTTGACCAGTTCAAAATCAGTGAGTTTCGCAGCGATTTTCTCATATTGGAAAATTTGTATAGAAACAGTGAAAAATCAACAACAACGACAACAACATTGAATCTTGCGGAATTTATTTTTATGATTGAGCAATATTGCAAGTTTCATGGAATTCAATTTCGAGAATTAGGGCTAAAGTCGCAAAAATTACTTCCCGCCAAAATTTCTTTCCTTATAAGGTATTACTCATTACCAATGATGAATCTTCCCTGTCATGAACGATGTCATGAACATGTGTTTAACTGCTTTTCAAGTAATACCACGAGAGCCTGGTATTTCAACCCCTTCTTTCACACAAGGTATATTTTAACGGAAGGTAGTTTCTCAAATCTAAAGAAAATTTCGTTCGCAGAATATCTTACCCTCGAGATTAATTCTAGCATGTCTCGCTTCGTTTCCAATCAAATTAAGTTGTGAAAACAGACCATTGCAATATTAATTTTGGAGGTCTTTGTCTAGGAAGAATACTCCTTTTCGTAAACTCTTCTCTCCTGTCAATTATCAAAACAAGACAAAATCTGTATCTTTCCGAAAAGGAGTATTAGTCTCAAAACGAGACAGCACATGCTAAATAATAGTCTCGGTAAAGACGTATTCAGCAAGATTGCTTTTTAATTGATCATACCACCAAATTAGTCTCTTAGTCTTAATATACGGAATGTTTTTCCTTCAGAGTAGTTGACAAAGCCACAAGAAAGGCGCTAAAATCCTCAAGTAAAGTATAGAACAACTATCAAGAGGAACAAACTTGTTAAATAAATACAATCTTTCTAAAAAATATTCATCTTACATACAAGGTCGAGCTTTGACAGGGGGAGGAGAATCAAAAATCGCAAAGTTGTTTTGCACGAATACTTTTGCAGCAAATTTCTTTTTCACTTTGCAAACCCCTGATTTCCGCACAACCGAGAACAGTCATCAAAGACCATTTCAAATACCCAGAGGCAATTAATTAAGGGTAACTTTTGATTGAGCAGTATGGGCCAAGAATGTTTTTTAAGTAATTTCACTATTACATCCTATTTTTTCAAAATAACTCATACTGTACCGTCAGCATCTTCTCCAAAAAAACCTTTAGGTGTACTTTTTAACAAGCTTTTATGATGATAATTCGTATAGAATGGGCTTTAGCGTGCTAACATTAGCACGCCATCCTCTTTTTTAGATTTTTAGACGAACAGAAACTTTTAGCCCCTAGCATAGAATTTTTAACCTGTCTCTTTACAGAAAAATATCCCTAGGGAAGAAATTTTGGAGGGTAGTAATAGTCGAATTCCGCGGATTTTCTAATAATTCAACAAAAATTACATTAAATTTGATGAGCTTAATAATCCACCAAAACTTCTTCCCTTGAGGTAGTCTTTATTACAATATAAAAAATAAATTCAATTTCTATTTCTAACTTAAAAATAACCCCTATAAGTTCTATTAACCCACAAAGGAGAAATATATGCACAAGTGGAAGACCTGACGACGAAAGAAGTACAATTGATTAAGATCAAGCCGCGAAAACTTTGTTGTAAGAAACTCAACTTCTACCTATTACGAACACGTTCTTTTCTAAGAACAGGCAAATTTTGATAAGGATGAGGAATATCCTTATATTTCTATTGTTCTTAACATTAGTCTATTATCTTTAACATGAAATCTCATCCTAATAAATCACGCTGATTATTTAGGTTATTCTTATAAAAAAGAGTGTATTTCGAGGTGCCAGGCCTTTGTTTTTTCCAAGTATTCTCCTTTTATCAAGAAAACTTCTGCACTTCGAAAAAAATGCAAGTTTGATTTCTATCAGTACTGAAAGATCAATTTTCCTTTTTAATTCGAAGTCAGGGACTTAGTTTTTCTGTATGTGCTTTAAACGTGAATGTGATGAAGTAATACCCATTTTACATAGCAATATTTCGTTTGGAAAATGATTTCACTTGGTTTTTAAACCAGTCGTTAACCTTTCCTCCATTCCTCTTCAACCACGCAATATGATTTTTAATGGAGGCAATGGCTTGCTTAGAAGCCAGCTTCCCTGATCCCAATTTATCTTTATGACTCTTGAGGAACTGTTCAACCTAAAAATAATTTGAACATTACAATAGACCTTTTCGTAAACGAATAAAATTAAAAATACACATCTTGCCTCGTTTTCGATGTATGAAACGAAAGCTTAAAGTCTCCTGATAACGTCGAAGCGTGAACCTGTTCATATACATTGAAAAGAAATGTTCTCACTTTAGTGATTTTAATTATATCACATCAAAAATTTTAATTTTCAAAACGAGGCAAGATCTGTATTTCCATGGTAACAATTCTTTTACGGAAAGGAGTATAATCATGGTCAGTTGACAAGCATTGTGTTCACCTACTAATCGAAAGCAAGTACTTGGGGCTGACGGTAGGCATGACGCTGGCTTTTCCATAAATAACATGCAACTCCCCCCCCCCCCCCCCCATTCGCTGTTGAGGAAAACATATGGTAGTTTAACATCTCACCAGCGAATTTCCATGGACGTTAGCCGGGAATCCACAGTGTAGGACATAAAGAGTAGCTGAATTCCACAAAGTAGGAGGTATATAGTTTTACCGGACAATAATACAAGAACGTTTTGCCACTGCAACTTTTAAACAGTCGAAATTTTACTCCAAAATTTAAGATATTATCCACATTCAAGAAACGTACCACAACATTTTGTCAGAATGGAACCCCTAAGTAGACACCATGCACCAGGGAGTGGCACACGTACTAGCGGTGCAATCGTGAAATGTCGTGAAATGAGATTAACCCTTAACACGGTAAGCCCCCTACAATATAAGGGAACCCCAATAATACATCAATATTACAAAATCAATAAAACTCTGGCAAGCCACATTAATTCTCTCGTATGACCAAATTAATTAACAAAAAATTTAAACTTTAAGATTTATTGGTTTTAATTTAAACCATTTAGTTTGGTTATCAAATTAATACTTTTTATAGTTTAATGATTTAAGTGAACAAATTCAACAATCTTATGACCAGATAAAACCTTAAGATTAACATTAACTTAATTTAGTTAATAGATGGTTTAAACGACACAATTTTGGAGTAAAATCAGCATACCAAATTACTCCAACATGGAATCGTTAACTCGCAATTTAACATTTAACAGTGAAATATAAGTATAATTCAAAAGTTCAATTATTATAATTTACCTCTTTTAGCGATTTACGGTTTTTATATTGACCAAATACTGTTTTTATCAAGCTACTCATATCGAACGAGCCACTACCATACCTAAATAAAAACATTCAAAAATAAAGTTAAAATATTATACAAGAAAGGTTTTTCAAAACATCCTACCTCTTTTAGCTTAGCTTCCGTCTTATAAACACCAAACACGGATTTTATTAGCCTCGACATATCAAAAGAACCGGTGCCATAGCTATAAGTTGAATAAAAAACAAGATATTCTGACAAAAGTACAAAATTTTATTAGATACAGTGAGACATATTACAGTGTTGGGACGAGACATTTTCATCCCATAGTCATTTCAATAACCACAAATGCTAGAAACCTAAAATTTGGTACTAAGTTAGCCCACCATAAGGTTAGCAAAAGGATAACACGAATTTTTTTTCATTGTCATGGAAACTTGCTGACGTCATCAAAAGTTTGAATTTTCTATTTTTTAGGACAAATTTTTAAAGAGCTATAAGTTTCGATTGGAAAATTATTTAAAAAAAAAAAAATTACGTCATTGTAAAATATTTGATATAAAGATAATTTTATTAATAAGATAAAAAACTTTTGTTGATGTAAAAATGATAATCCATTAAGAAATATGGTGAAAACAAATTTAGTGCCATTTACACTAAAATTACACTTAGGATCAGTGGCGGCCTGGCCGGGTGGGCAGTGAGTGGGGCAAACGCCCAAACGGAGCGCTGCAAATGTAAGGGCGCCGGAACTTCAGGGGCGCCAAAATCGTCGACATGAACAAAAATCTTTTAAGGGTTGGTTTAAAGAAAAGATGCGTTCATAAAACGCAGTAACGTT
Organism: Darlingtonia californica; assembly: GCA_032270445.1. Lineage (NCBI taxonomy): Eukaryota > Viridiplantae > Streptophyta > Magnoliopsida > Ericales > Sarraceniaceae > Darlingtonia > Darlingtonia californica. The sequence goes on along the minus strand of JAUBWS010085175.1, from coordinate 4,941 downwards.
TAGAAAAGCGTCAGTCCATCATATCACGTGTTAGCTTATAAAACAGTAGGGTATAGTAGGATTCTTTTTCATTTCGACGATATTGGCGCCCCTGAAATAAATAGGCGCTTAATAGGCTAGGTTTTCTTCAGCTGATAGGAAAATTGATTTCATATTTTAATGCTTTTTCTTCACCACTGATAATTCTTTTCACTCAGTATGAGGATTTCTTTCCATTCTGATCACTGTGGCTTTCGAACTTACTTTTAACGTTTCTTAAATCAATCAGTAGTTATAGCCATAAAGAGATGGCTTGAAAATCTTAAGAAAATACTATAGAGCCGTAACCGCTAGGGGTTTACAGGGGTTGAAGCTCCCTCCCACTAACATTTTTTGGTCATTTATATATTTTTTCTTAACAAAACAAAAGGAAGTTTTATTGTATTTTATCTGTTATTTATTGACGTGGAACGAATACTTTTACTGAAAAAAGTGAAAGTAACATGTTTTCTAGCTATTTAGACATCCAAATAATCAAAAGTTTCTCTGGTTTACCATTTCAAATCAGAAGGATCTTGTCAGAAATGTATAGCAAAATTTAGATGAAGGATAAGAGAAACCGTCTTGGCAGACCCTTTCCATTTACACTAATTTGTATAAAGCGATCTGGGAAATGAAAATATCTCCACCCCCAGGTCGAATAGGGTTAAGGAGGAAAACGGTCTAAGTCCGAAGCCTTTTTCCTGAAAGAAATTAACATCGTGATTTTTTTCAAGTTGGTGAAAATCAATCACCTTAATGTATAAATCGAGACACAGAGCTTTTGCAGAGACTCTTTTTAAACATAGGCAAATTTGAGGAAAGTGGTTCATATGCTGAGTTAGCAAAATTTTGCAATTTTTCCTGACTTTTAACAAGGAATAACTCAATAGTACTATATTAGACTGACTCGTTGAAATTATTTCCATAACCTATTTTGCAAAATTCAAACTGCTGATGTCAGCAGACATATTAATCTGTAAAAACTGCGTGCAAATATAAAAAAAAATCCAAGAGCTTGCGGATTTTTTTTTTATTTGCGAAATATACTTCAAACTGCCGATCCTAAATATGTGAAAAAGTTCTCATCTATTTCCCTCTTTTTGAAGTCAATAAAAACGAAAACTCGAAATAGGAAAAGAATTGGAATGATACATAAAGGTAGGAAAGAAAGAACTTACCGTTCAAAAAGTTTATCCCAATTCTTCACTACAAAATCGTACGCCATTTTTCTTCCGGCAGGATTACCGGAAATATGTTCAATAACGGAACACGTGTCTTGTGAACGAATAACTTTTTTGTCCATGGCCTCGTTTAAGTACCTATTAGGAAAAAAACATATATTCAGAATCTTTCTCTTTAGTAACGAAAATTATTTATAAATTAAAATATATTATTTTAAATAAATATCCCACGATATATAGTATAGTACAGTATAGTGTCTTTAATGTATCAAAGCAATGAAAAATTTGGTGGATAAATTTTTTCACTTCACATAATTTTCGTCACCTCCGGAAAATTACGTCACTTTTATCCGAATTGCTAATCTTAAATGGTAGTTTCACTGTTAAATCTTCCTGACGCCCAACATTTGAATGTATCGAATTAAAGATCTTATTTTAAGACCAAAACATTGTGCAAATGAACATTTTAGATGTCCGAATCTAATTTACTTTTTTAATCCCAGTCAACAAAATCATGAACAAATGTATGTGGAGGAGTGTATTTCTATTTGAGCGAAACGCAAATTGCGTAGCACTGTTCAATAGTTATACATTCTTCCTCAGACGTTTATCGGCGTTTTTTGCCGACTGGGTATCTAGTTACTGATGCGTGTTAAAGACTTCTTAATTCGAGCATCAATAAGAAAGTCTTCCTGGAAATATCAGAAACAAGCTACGCGCACGGAGCAAAAATCTTGTTAAAATTCATGAAAAATGTGTTTAAGTAAACATGGTCATCATCTAGCATCGGTATCAGCCTTTAGTGAAGATGCCTATACCTTTCCGACCTGTCGGTGGATTTGCCTGCAAATCGCAAGGTTGTTGTTTCCACACCGGTCTCCAACGTGGGTAATCTGGCCTACGCGGTAGGTTCTGGGAGACGATCTACCTCAGCATTCCAACTCACACGTGTGGTTCTAATAGAAACGGAAAGAATAGAAATAAAAAGTACTAACTTTTTCAAAATTGCTTTATCTTGTGTATCAGCCAATGCGAACATAATTTTTCGCTCTTCAGATGGGAATTTAGTTTCTTTGAAAATCTTACGCATGTAATTCCATTCCTCCTCTCCACCGTACTTGATCGCGGCAAGATAAACAGTTGACCTCAGGTTAGGTGCGATGCTATAAATTAATGATTATAGTTAGGCAATTACATAGTTCTAATTTGAGTTCTATCATTAAAAAATAAAGGCGGAATGGCCCTTTAGTTCAAGGTGGAATAGATATTAAAAATCTACTGCTGCACCTCACCTAAAACACCCACGAAGGAGATTACGAAATCATCAGCAAGTATCAGCATCGCAGGGAAAATAATATTTTTTATATTTAACCATTTCGACCAATAATTACGTTTATTTTTAAGGATTTTCACGGTAGATTCCATAATGACATACCTTTTTCTTTGGCCATTTTTCCATTCATTGAACATTTTTTTCCCTTCTTCAATAGCTTTTTTATCTCCATGATTGACTGCTGTTCTTAACACTGCACCTCTCAAGTACCTAATAAAAGAAGCCATTACCTCGTGGTTTACAAAAACATTTTTTTGTTAAGTTATCTCTGATAAGTGAGAAGACTCCCCCCTTCCCACAAATTGTTTCAAATCAATCAAAAAATAAGGAACCAGTCAGAGCATTTGGAAGAACGGCACATATTGAGACAAATCTGTCTTGACCATTCAAAAGAAATTCCAGGCCTCCAAGCAAAAATACCCAAATAGCCATTTTGTCTTATAATTTATGCTGTTTTATGATAATTTTTTATTGAAATTTGTACTATTTTATGCTTACGTCTTGGTTTTGTTTAGAACCATACATTGGAATGTAATAAAAAAATCTTATCTACTCATGTCTGTATATGTACAGCAGCTTCAGGTAAAGAATATTATTAAACAGTGAAAGCTGCCTCGCAATATTTCTGTCATTGAATTTTCTCTATATACAACAGCAATTAAAACGTTCTAGATGAAATACATAATTTTAAAATTTTATGCTTTATTATTCCAGTTACCTAAATTTTATGTCAATATTCAAAAATTTATGCTACTCACGAAATTTTATGCTTTTCTTTTTTTTTTATGCCACCTGGGAGGCCTGAAATTCATGCGATTTTTGATGCAAAACTTTATTGCACAATAAGAAAAAAAAATTTACTTGTTCAAATGTGTTCCTTTATCCTCCCATCCGAGTTCTTCAACCAAAGGTTTCACTTGATGCACCATATATCTCTGTAAAACAAGGAAGACTTGTTAACATATAAGGCATATAGCTAAAATATAAAACAGAGTAGAGCAGGTTGCAGCAGTCAGCAGAATACTGTTGGTTTCGATTTTCCACATCTGTTTTTGGTTTCATGGTAAATTGTCAAGATTTCAGCAAAGAATTTTGACGAAAGCTAGCTGTCAAAAAATTCTTAAAGCCTTTTTTCCATCTAATGTAAAATATTTGAGTCTGCCCCAAAAATTAAGACATTCAATTAAATATGACGGACAATTCATCAGTCAAAAGTTTGATATAGCAGCCATAATTTCGTCGTAGCTTGTAAAGATTGTTATGCGCCTTATACGATAAACAGAACTGCTTTGTGGAATTTTTTAGTGAAAACTCTTTTCCAGTTTTTCAGTGTAATCAGAATAAAAATTTATTGCGTATAACAGACTTTTGCATAAGAACGTCTTGGTTTGAAATTCATCATCATATCTTCAAAAATATTCCCAGAGTTAACATTCTCTCTAATCTATATTTCTTATTTTCTTCCCTGATTATTAAGGATACCCAACTTAGATCATTAATTTTCACGAGTCGGAAAAACTACATTTCGCGGACACTAATTTACGCAGATGGATAAAATCGGAAATAATTCGCGAACACTAATTTTCGTAAAAGAAAGAATTTGTAAAACTTTGCGAGGACTACTTTTTTGTGAATCGAGGCAAAACTCGAAAAAATCGCGAAAATGTATGATCTAAACGATACACGCCATACCTCATAATAGCTATAGGCACTTGGATATTTGTCATTTCCCTCGAGCATTCCACCAATGTATCCTAATGAGGATAAAGCTGTAATCCAAGGAACATATTCCTTTTCATTCTTCAGATAAGCAGTCATCTCTAAGGCTTTTACTTGGTCCATTTGATTAGCCCTGAAAGAAGATAGACCATAAAAATACCAAGCTTTCAAGCAACCCTATTCTATCAGAAATTTCCGCGGCAAGAAACATCCGTAGTTTGTAAAAACCACCGGAATTTTTTTTTTTTTTTTTGAACTTATTTTCACGATTGACAAAAACCTATGAAGTTCGCGGACAACCGCTTTCTCAATTCTCACAAAAGATTACAATTTACTTTTATTTCAAAGAAAGGGTATAAAATATCGGATATGAAGAGAGGGTCTGGTCCAACACCCTTAATTTTTTCAAGGAGAGTCGTTTCAAAGTGTTAAGGGAATTTTTACAGTATCATGTCGTGAAAAGCATTCAATTACCATATTATATCTTGTTCCAGACTATTAGAAAAAGGGCTTCAAACAAAGAAGACGATCGCATCCAATGACTCTTCCTACGCTAAAAGCCTGGGTTTTAACAGAATAGCCAACAGTTGGGGATTCTTCGAAGCTCAAGCTGATTATTTTCGTATAATCTAAAATTTCATGGGGTGTTGGGCTTTCGGAAATAGAGGCTTAAAAGTTACAGGATAA
>JAUBWS010085164.1:0-12113 GCA_032270445.1 Darlingtonia californica | reverse complement strand
ACTTTTCTGCGTGATTTTCATTCTAAGTTTCTCTTAGTTCCTATTGACAAGGCTTCCAACAACGTTGCCATCATATGTGAAAGATTTTACACCTACAGATTGTTGGAAGTAGTGGTTGGTACAAATCTATGGAATACATACAAACTTAGTAATTTATCTGCTGAAGACATTATTAATACTAACGCACAGTTGTGTGAATCCTTCCATCTAAATGTCTCCAATAAACTCTTGTCACTGCTATTCATGTACTAGATGCTAAAAATGCATTACGCACCATCTCTTCGTCCTGCTCTACAAAACCTATAAACTGTGGACTTATGTCCACCATTTTCAAAAATATTTTTTATCAAGTAAAAAGCTTTCACAAAAAGAGCATATTCTATCAGAATCGCAACAGGTTCTGGGTCATTGAAAATTCTAGGCCTGTTTTGGAGAGACTCCAACAGTTAAACAAAAACAGGAATGCCAAGTCAATTTCCACCTTCGACTTCAGTACTCTTTAGATCAAGCTTCCACATTCTGATCTCATTTAACTTCTCAATGGACTTATTGATTTTGTTTTTAATGAAGGACAAAAAACTCCTGATGACTCCAGGAAATTCCTTACTGTAGCTTTTTATTTTTAAATAAACTCATATGTATACTGTAGGCTTTTTCAAAATTTACCCTATTATACCTGAGCTTCTTTTCTTTTCAGGAGGGGGTGGTTATGTCTGTAGGCCATATAAATCTCAATGGGCTTGCACAAGAAACTTGAAATTTGGTATAATGGAGGCAACAGCCCCCGTAAAACAATTACAGTCACTGAAACTCACCTCAGCACTCATCATTCAAAGCCTCAGTAATCTAATTGCTGATAGCTACACATAGATGTTTCTGTAAAAAAGGCTATCTTTCACAACTAATAGAGACTATGAAACGTAATTTTTGTGTCGCAAAATACTTCCAGACTTGTCATATATCATTAATCTACATCAAATCTAAGCTAAATTCAAAATAACGATGTGGAAGTAAAAAATATTTGGCCTGTGCCAGGCTGTATGACTGACTTCGCTGCCTAAATTTTTCCAGATATGCATTTTTCAAATTAATTCATAGCCTGTGTCTAATGCTTAGTTTTTTTCAAAATTTCACATTGATAGCATTTTTTTTGGATTTATTAAAAATAAATATTGTATTGAAACAAACCCTGGCTATGTTCTATCTGACCTTGACTTCGCAGACAACATAGCGTAGCTTGATGATTCTGTTGAAGAGGCAATTCAGCATCTACTTAGTACAGAAATGCACGCTCAATCCATTGCTTTAAAGATAAATTATGCAAAAACAAAAGTACATCATTGTGCGATGACTTTAAAATTTGACTAAGTATAGCTTACGATAAATTCTGGCAATTAACAAGGGTATGGAGATCTACAACAATAGCTCTGTCATTAAAACTTCAACTCTTTGACTTGCTTATTCTATCCATCCTCTTCTATGGGGCTGAATCTTGGACCCTGACTAAAAAAATGGAACTAATGATTAATGCATTTGGGAAATCTTGTTACTGATATATCCTTGGTATTAAGCGAATTGACAGTGTACAAAATGAAGTCATACTGGATACAGTACAAAGAAAACCACTAATCAACCGCCTAGATGCAATGCAGTTAAGAGCTCTTGGCCACTCGCTGAGAGCAACAGATAACCCAATATCAAACTTTGCCGTATACCAACCACACCATGGAAGAAACAGAAAACATTTTTATGATGCGTATCATAAAGCTCATAATCATAAAACAGAAACATTTTTTCTTAGATTTTATTATTTTTTTATATTTTACAAAATATTGCGTTTCATGTGGATTTGATTTTGCTGTTCTTTCTCTTTTTCCTAGGGATTCCTGCAAAAAACTATGAACATTTTAGAAACAAATCTTATTAAACAGCGCAAGTCCTGAACTTTCTTGTTCATTGTTTTGAGCAATAAACATCAACCAACAACCAACAACAGATTAGTCACTTTTCCTAAGCAATTTGATTTAAATTTGGTGAAAGTGTTCCATCCTTTTTTATAATTTTCAGATCACTTTGTAATTTTTGCCTCCACATTGTATGCAATTATTTTGCACCACTTTGTAATTTTTGCACCACTTTGTGCTTCAAAGTATATGTAGACCACAAAAAATGTATTATTGTTCTCTTTCATATGGAATGTCGCTCAAATAACTCATAGCATATAATTTTTATTCAAAACCATTCTCCTTTTAACTCTATTATACCCTTTTGGGGTTTGTGTAGCCCTAGGGGGGCTTTTTTTCCCTATGGGTCATAACAACTCAAGATTGGCTTAAAAGCTAGAAACTTTAAAAGAATCATGCTGAATGAACAATGTTTGCAATGGTTACTTGATCACATCATCATCACAAATCTAGCGAACTTTTGAAAAATAGGTACCTTTCTTTACAGAGCCTATCTTTTGAACGAATAGAGATATCAGTTTCAAATTTTCAGTTTTTAAATTCAAAAGAATAATCAATAAGTCAATAATTATACTCAACTTAATAATCAAGTTCTGAGGCATACGAGGCACTAAATCTGCCACAATTTAGTACCACCACCCCCCCCCCCCCCCCCTCCATTTCAAGTTTAAACAGTTTTCCCATCACAAGTTATTGACAGTTAAAGTTCTAGCCATTTTGTATTGTTTATTTTGTATAGGTTTTAAATGGACACCTTGTGTTACATAATTGCACATAATTAGAGCCCCCTCTTCCGAATATAATATGGTTGATAAAAGAAAGCTTTAATAGGATGGAGTTTTAAAACAAATGGTGATTACTACCAAGACTATACTTGCATCAGCAATCGTGAAGAGCAAAATAAAGAGAATTTTGACTAACAGCTTCGATTGCATGGGGTGATTTTTGTCCTGCCTCCTTCCTTGAAAAATATGGTTAATTTCTAAGTGTTTGAATGAAAGCATTTGAATAATTATTTTAATTTTTTAGATTGTATAAGAAATGGAAATTCTTCAAAGGGCTCTCGCTGATAGAAAACAAATTGAATTTACTGTTACTGAACCAATGCGATCATTTGCAGGATACACAGTTTACAGACTTCAGTTAAAGGTAGAGGAACATTTTCAAACATATTCTTTATTAATATTATTATTATCAATTTGTTTCATGTTGGTAACAAGTAAATAGTTTTACAAGAAGCTAATAAACACCAACGGTCAATTTTTTTTCCATGAACAGGCAACGGCAGTAGTATATTATGAAAATGTCAATGAAAAACAGAATACATTTTTGTATAAAATTATCTTTCATAAAAGTTATAGCTCTGAATATCCATTGCACTCTCAACTAAACTGATTGATTAGTAGCTCCGTTATGGTAGACCAGAAGCCCTGGAAAGTCCCAGGTTCGAGTCCTTTATAAGGTTCGTTTGTTTTCCTATATACCTGAATGTTTTTTAATGGTATCAATTGAGCTCAATTTTACTTTATTTGATCATATCAGTTGTTTTCATTTTGTAGATTTTTGAAGATGGAAACAGTGATGAACCAAGAACTGAGGTTTGTATTATTTATTTGTATGCTGGAAATAAGCTTAGTGAGTATTTAGTGTGACCTCGTTTTGTGATTATAGTTTATTGGCTGGAAACGATATAATGATTTCAAGAAGTTACATAAATCTCTGAAAGCATCTTTTCCCTCTGAATTTCAATCTGGGTATAACGAATTTGTGAAAGGTCATTTCTTTGGTAAGTCATGATAACCATGTTGTTTTTTGTTTCTTCCTAAAAACTATAACAAATTTATTTCAAATTCAAATCTTTCATTGTTTCATTGAATGCATCTTATTGAGATACTACAGATTTTATATCATTCTGAATCGATTTTTCATGACATCAACATCTTTCATATTTTGACAGGTTTGCTTTACATAAAATCACAAAATATTACGAATAGAATTGTAATTCAACATTTGCAATTTTTTTTTAATCATATATATATTGTTGAAATTTAAATCTTATGATCTTTTACCAAGGTCGCTTTGATGAAACAGTAATTGAAGAAAGACGAAAAGCATCAGTCCGGCTTTTGGCTTTCATTGCTTTGTATTCAGAAATGACGTCACATTCATCATTCCACACATTTATGGTATGTTTATATTTATTGTATGAAAACCGAATTGTTGTTCATCACACTATTCGAACCTAGCTCAGGAGTTATGGTTTGCTACAGAGCTTGGGACAGGTTTTTGTTTTATAGGACTAATAAGCATACATCAAATCATTACTGCATTGTTGTAGGACAGATTAGCAAACGTAGTTATTCAACCAAATGTCCAGGGACCAGAGGGCAATTAGGGTAATTAGTGTGGGCTTACGCCTGAAATTTAAAAAAGGATTTTACTAATTTACATGGATGGTGCAATCTTATATTTTAGGGGGGATCCCACGAAACAAAAAGATGGTTATCAAATGCAACAAACATTTATACTTATTAGTGGATAGGCCTGAAAGAGTAGATGAAAAATTATATGATTTGTTATGTTATGACCTTTGGTTTCCAAGATATTGACCTTGATGTTCAAAGATAGTTCTATGGATACCTTTTTCTCATCCTTATCGGAAGAAATTTTTGTGGTTGAACTTAACCAATTGGGAGAGTAATTGTTGCCAAAAGATATTTTTTCCAGGGGGATTTATTTTCACAGTTGAGGTTAAAAAATATTTCTCCCTTCAGAGTAGTTGAAAACATCATAAATATTTACAATATAAATAAAATATATTCAGACATTAAAATAAACTTAGTTCATAATTATTCTGATAATTTTTCTGGTTCTAGTCAGCTGATGGAAAAGAAGATTCACCTCGTCAAAAGACATCATCTATTTCATCAAGTGATGAGAATGATAGAAACAGTCCTGTAGATCGTGGTATGTAAAATCTCTCGTGTTAGAAAAAAACGATCGTAGTTTTTCCTTGCCAGAAGCAAAGGTTAGACTATCTGTTTTTCCAAAATCGCGAAAAGGGGCAGGTGTTTATCTATTTTCATAGATTATGGCATTGAAAGTATCAAATTCTCAAAGCTCAAATATTGTTTTGTTGGGTAGGTAGAGACCCCTTTGCACACATTTTTTGTTAACACATTTTTCCTAAAGCAAAGTTATATAAAGAAAAGATTAAAATGATGTAAAATATGTAGCAAATAAAAATTTAATTCAGCTTCATTTATTTTTCATTACAAATGCATAGGAAATCTGTGCGAAGAAGCAATCGATCGAAACACGAATATTGACGATTTAGATGATTTAATGTCAATCCAACAGATGACAGTTGTGGACGATGCAGAAGAACCTGACGCTCCTGAAGATGAAGTTTTTATCAATGTTGAAAATAATGGTTGTGATGGAAGACAAACATGGTTGAGAGAAGCTCGATCACTTTGTGGTGATGATCTGGAAAGTTTGGCATCCGAAGCAGCTGAAGAGTTTCCGATCTCTTCAAGATCAACCAGCCTTCTTGACGAAGAAAGTGTTTTGTTCAGTGAACCACTAGATGAAGATATCCTTTGCCAGCCACCCCCTTCTAGTGAAAACCTCACAAATGAGGACGAAACTATCGAGAAGACTGGTGAAAAGCCGACTATTGATGTTATTAATCAAAGTATAAGTAATTTAGCTGTTGATTCTTCATCCAATAAAAATAATGTAGGTGAATTTCAGAACAAGCTTCATGTTGATGAGAAGATGTCAGCTATTATTTCAAAAACTGTTGAAGAAGATGACTACGTTTTCCAAGCAAGCGTTGCAATGAGTAATGCAATAGAACAAGAAGAATTAGGGAACGTAGAGGCAGCTTTTGATATGTATAAATTTGGAATAGGTTTGTTATTATGTGGTGTACAGACAGATGTTAATGTAGATCGAAGAGAAGCAGTTCGGAGGAAAACAGCGCAATACCTTCTCCGTGCTGAAACATTGTACAACTCAAATATAATGACAGAAAATAAGAAAACAAGCGATAAAGTTGAGAGTAGAAATAACATAATGTCTCTGGATAATAAGTGGAGATTTCGATTGAGTGATGTAAAGGTAATCGGTGTCATAGATAAAGTGATGTTAGTTCAAAAAGTTTTCTCACAAGAAGATGATGTGTTTATCATGAAAGTCCTTCATAAACAAGGAGCTGAATATAAAAGGTCTGGTTCGCCAAAAAAAGGAAATAAATCTAAAAGAAACCTTTACAATATACATTTCATGGCTTTTCTAACAAATTGTGTGGAAACGAAAACAGGCGTATATTTGTTATTAGAACATGTAGCTGGAGGGAGGTTATGGGACTACCTCGGATTACCAATATTTGCAAATCGTCGTAAAAGTCTTTCACAAAGTGAAGTTTCACACCATTCGTGGAGTTCAAATGATCATAACAGCTCTCATAATGAAATCACCAACATAGATATAGTTGATATTCCGTCCAAAAAATACGTTCGGCAAGGATCAGAAGCTCTTTCTTCTCAAAAGAAACCATCCTTGATAGCTTGTAAAAAATCTTCAAATAGTGCAACGATCGACGAAAAATTTGTTCAGTTATGGGCAGCACAAATTGCAATGGCATTAATTGAACTACATTCAAAAGGCGTTTTATGCAGGTATTATAGTCAAGTGTCAAATTACTTTGTTTGGGAAACATTTATACTGATACTGATATACTTGGTGTATGCTTTCGTTGTCAAAAAGCCGCGCTTTTACAATAATTAGACAATAAGTTTCAAAGCATATAATTTTATGTTTAAGTGATAATTCCTTTAAGGTAGTTATTTAAAGTTACTTTTCCTCTCCTCGCTTATCAAAATCAACGATATTGTAAAAGTAAATAAATAACTAGAGAGCAATATAATAAACTGCCATTTTGTCAAATGTCGGATAGCTCAGCCGTTAGAGCGCTCACCTCACAATCGAAAGGTCCCTGGTTCGAGCCCGACCCTCGTCTACTCAACGCACGAGTAGCACAGTGAAGGTAATCTTATCTTTGCGGTAAGTTACTGAGAGCTGATGGTAGGTGTGGCGCTCCACCTCAGCAATATATCTCCCTGGTCTAGCGCAATCGAAAAGGGGATAGACTTCCTCGCTGTACGGCTGATATCGACACTAGGCCTCTCCGACCTGCTTACTACTTACTTGTCTCAAATGTAGTGTTCTATTTATATGGATTAGAATGTTGGTGTCTATAGATTGTTGTTGATATAAATTTAGTTTCTTCTCTTTAGAGATATGAATCCAAGAAATATCCTAATTGATAGCCATGGGAACATCAAGTTAACCTACTTTTCCAATGTTGATGGGATTGATTATAGTTTGGATGAAAATGCTGTTCATTTCCTTTATACTGCACCAGGTAATTCATTGAATCTTTTATTAGAAAGCAATTTTCTAGGGGATGAAATTTCTTCAATAGTTCCGACTTGTATGTAATCTATAGAAAGTCTTCTGAAAGAAGTTCTATTGTTTGTGTCAGATTTGGCTTATTTTTGTGTCCCAAATTCTTTCAATATTTTTATTATGCAGTGTTAAATATTTTCGAGAATTGATGTTTTGGTGATTTTACATCCACTTTTAAAGGAGACCATTGATAACCTTCCAAGACTCTTGTCTGGTTTGTAGAATACACTTGTAATGATGTAAACAACACGTAATTTTTTGGAATTTTTGTAGGGTAACCTGAATAACAAAAATATCCAAAGCAATTGCTGCAAACATTTTAGGACCGAATTTTTAAATGGGACCAAGACAAGTACACAAAACCATTTCATGCTGATGTTTTTTATTTTATAGACGCAGATGGTGTATTTGAACCAACATCTTCAATTGACTGGTGGAGTTTTGGTGCATTACTTTTCGAATTACTCACCGGAGAGGTATGTTTCTTGTGAGAGGGTAAATTCTTGAGGGTAAGCAAAACTTGCTTGTAAAGATGATACTTAATTTTCAATTTTGATTATTTAGGCTTTATACACATGTCATCCAAATGGAATCAATCAACGTTCAGTGATCACATTGCCAAGACGTGTAACTAATGAAGCTTGTTCACTTTTAGGAGGAGTAAGTACTTATTTTGTGTGATTGTAAAAATATGTTAATGCGAACATTTACTCTCTTGTAATTTTGGAGAAAATTTCCACCCAAGACATGCTTATTCCAACCATCCCGTATATTTCGGATGCTTTGTTCTTTTCGAGAAAAAAAATCAAATTACTTCAGGCTCCTTTTTTCGTGTCGTTGATTATTCTTTAAAGATTTATAGTTTAAAGATTTGTTTCTGTTTAATGACTTATTACTTTTCATGTTTGACTTGTTTATACACGAGCCCTTATAAAACCCTAGAAAAAGTTACCGCTATGAGTGCGACATGCTTTATAAAGATTTTGAGGAGAAAATTTCCATCCACTCCGTTTATTTATTTCAAGCAAAATTTCCACCCACCCCGTTTATTCCGGACACGAGAGCATTTTTTTCGTCATTCGAAGAATTTTTTTTGTTTAATTGTCATTAATGTAATTTTTTGTCTGTTTACCAGCTCTTGAAATATCATCCAAAAGAACGTTTAGGTATGTATGACACACTTGTTTAAGAGTTACACAGTATCTATTTAATCCCTACTTTATACCACATCCTAGATGTAATCGGCACCAAATTTGTGCAGACTTCATTAAGTTTACAAGAATTTATATCATGAAACTGCAATTTTGTCATAAAAAATTGTCATAATAAACAATTTTTGTGGATTATATTTCTTTCCTGTTATTTTGACTTACTTGACTTTTGATTTGAACGTGTTGAATATTATCCTCCCTCAAATCTTGAAAGATTTTCAAATAATTCATGTTACATAATAAACGATTATTTTCTTTAGGTAGTGGACCAACAGGTAGTGAAGAAATTAAAGCACATCCTTATTTTCATGGTATTGATTGGGATGGATTGAAACAACCACTAATAAAACAATAAACTCTTCGACAAAAATAGAACATGAAAGAAACATGCATTATGTACAAAACAAACAGTGAGTGAGAGTTATGCAGCGCTAACGAAAATTAATTTAGTGCAACGATTAAATTTTGCGACTATTAAGACAATTTTAGCATCCTTTAATCGCCGGGACATTCCAGACTTTTTAGCCGTGGTTTGCTCTCAGGTAGAGGTAAAAGGCTACCCAGGTGTCTGCAATGTATACATTAAATCAGTGGTTAAAGGGTTTTATTCATTTTACTTAATAAGATGATTAACGTATAGGCGTTGACATGTTTCCTGTATTTTCTACTTGCCAAATTGTGTTTTAACAAGTGTAGAAATTAACGCCTTTTCTTTTAACATTAATGTGATAACGACGATACTCGATATCTTTTAGTCCACAATATCCTCAAGTGATTTTCAAAATAAGGCCACTTTAAGAATTAACTTTATGTAAGAACGTACTTTAATGCAAAAAATCAACGCGATTCGCTCGCCTCTTTTATGCGAAAACGGAATTCATTAAATGTGTACACTTTTCGTTTTATAAAGAATTTTAAAATTGCATATATATATATAAGTTAAATGTTGTAAATATAATGAATATAGTTTTGGTTTTCTAATGTATATAGACTGAATGAAATTATTTTTCTGTTGTTTGGTTGTTAATCTTTTTGTAATAATTGGTGTTTTTTATGTACGTTTGGCTGGCTTGAATGACGAAATAGACCTGGCTCGAGCAACTAGAACGGGTAACAGATGCACCAGATATGATAATAAGTACCTCATCCAAGCCAATCTTACGAAACTTTTTTTAATTTTTTGATATTGTAAAGAAAGGATTTACGATTTACTGTATGGATGAAAATGATAATGAAAATGAACAAGAAATCTTGTTTTATTTCTAAAACTGTATCCACATATATTAACGCGTCTAGATTCTTTAAAAGAGTTTCAACCGCCATATTAACCTTAATTTTACCCTTCTCTTCTCGTGATCCCAAATGGCTACTCAAGCCTTGCTAGGATTGACAGTTCAATTAAAAACTAAAATCGAGGTCAATACTTGTGACGATAAATTTCAATCGCTATTTCTTTTTTCCATCATTCAATGTCTTCGCACATTATTCAACAACATATTCAAATGAAGGGGAAAAGGACCAGACACGACCTTACCAAGATTGTAGTTTGAAAATTTAGATTTATTGGAGGGCATAGAAAAGTTTGTAAGAAATTGTGAATCTTGTTGAGTGGGGCAGGTGACAGATCGATCCAGATATTGAGAGGCGCGGCTGAGCATAATAAGCAAATTAACGAAAGTCAAATAATTTGGTTACATTTCATTTCCACATATCTCTGATTTCCACGAATCATATCAAAGTTTTGTTACATATATATTTTAATGAATCAACAGATCCAGCATCAACATATTCTGCACTAATGTGACTTTTCAACTACCGCATCTCTTGACCTCTTTTTGCATAACAATCTTACAATTGGAGCACTTCCTAGGCCATGAATATTCCCGCGCGAGTCTTGATACTTATAATGCAACTGGTTTAGAGTACAATATTCTATTCAGGAAGAGTTGCAAGAGCTCCTGTGGATGAAGCGGCGCAAATTCAGCGAGGAAGGAAAGGGAGGTGGCAATCACACCGTATGATACCATTCATCGTCTTAGATTACACACTTTTAGCCCTAAGAAATCAAAATACCATTATTTCTTTGGAATCCATTAGCTTCTGAACAAACTAGAATTGGAAAAAGAACCTAAAGAGCATAAAAGAACAATTTTCTTTTGGTACCAAACTGGACTTCTTTATCTTAATCCACTTTCCAGAAACTCAGAATGCTTAAAAAGCGTTAAAAACACAGCATAAACCAAAGGATTAAACCCTGGGTTAACTTTTTCTCGTCATTGATTATTGAAGCTTTACGACCGTCATGTCCCATCTCCCCGCCTTGAACTGTCATGTCCCATCTCCCCGCCTTAGACCGTCATGTCCCATCTCCCCGCCTTGAACTGTCATGTCCCATCTCCCCGCCTTAGACCGTCATGTCCCATCTCCCCGCCTTAGACCGTTATGTCCCATCTCCCCGCCTTAGACCATCATGTCCCATCTCCCCAACTTAGACTTACTTTCATCTTAAAAATTAAGAGAAATCTCTTTTTTCTTGCCTGGTATGCTTCACGCCAAGGCAAGTGAAAATCATACACAAAATAAAGAAAAACCAAAAATAAAGATGAAGCAAAAAGCATCTTAATCTTTAATTCTTAAAAGGTGGGTCCCGTTTATATCTGGGATAAAGTACGCAAAATACCGCTACGTTCAAGTGCCTATAACTTACTCAAGAATACAGGTCAATCTCATATTTTTTATTGGAGTAGATAAAAAGAGCTTTCTTTTGATAATTTTACAACTTCGCAACTTCTTTGCTCATTTCAAATTCCATTCGAAAGTTTCATAAGTGTTGTAATTCTCTTGAGGTTTTGCTTATTTTAAAAAGGATGGTCCACATCAGAAGGGTGTTACGCATGAATATACGTAAATACAGTACACAACCTCGTTCCCAGGGCCTCTTTCTCATTTTTTGATATGTTGATGGCGCGAGAGAAGAAGGACCTGGAAACGGCTGATGAAAATTTGCTCAAATCGAGCAACTTTTACTTTATGCAATATACAAAGAGGTCATCAAAAACATTTAAAAAATTTACACTCAACTTATTCCTATGCGTGTGTAATTATTTTAAATGTTTTCGATGGCCTCTTGCATATACTCTGTACCAGAGTCTTCACGGAAGATAACGGGAAAATTCATTTTTATTACTTTTTACTACATATAGTTTTTACTACTTATGTGTTATCTTCCGGCGAGGAGAAGACTCTGGTAAGGGTAACTTGCATATTGCATAAATTAAAACTTGCTCAATATGAACAAATTTTCATCATCAGCTGTTTCCAGGACCTTCTTCTCTCCAGGCCCGTATCTATGGGGGGCATGGGGGGGGGGACATTGCCCCCCCCTTACAAAAACTTTTTAGGGGCAATGCCCCCCCTACAAAAAATCCTATATCAATGATTTTTTCGTTTATTCTATTATGTT
>JAUBWS010085153.1:0-12115 GCA_032270445.1 Darlingtonia californica | reverse complement strand
ATTAAATCCCCGCCAAATATTCCATTTTGGTCATTCGCCAAATTAAATACTCGCCAAAATTTATCCACTTAAGGTATCAAGTCATAAAAGTTTGTCGGACTGGAATCCCTAGATAGACACCAAGGACCCATGCACCAGGGAGTCACAACTGTGACATACTCTGGAAACAGAAAAGAGGACAATATACGGCAGTAGAGAATTAACTTTCGCGATTCTGCTGGTTGTTAAAGATTTTGAGGGAGAAATCAAACTGGGGACAGGGAAATCATATCAACAATAACGCACACGCAATTCTCACCTTTACAAATTCAAAGAAAATTTGGAATCGTTCCTCAGTGGATTTCTCAAGATCTTCATTATGAGTCAAGCCTTTCACACCAACACCCAGTTTACTCATCCTTTCGCGAACCGCCTCGGCACTTGTATCAGTACCCCAATCATCTACATTGATCTTATTGTTGACTGGAACTTCATCACTCCATCCCTCAAATCCTGATTCATCGTTTTCAGTAGGGCTTGCTTCACCGTTCTGGGCATTCTTCTGACCTTTTTCTTTCTTCAGTTTTTTCCTGTTTTCATAAAATTTTCATCAAATAAAAAGCAGAAAGTTTCGAGGTTATCTTTGAAGAAGACTTGGGAAAGATTCAGACTCTGACAGCCGCAAATCTTCCATCTACCATAAGGACATTAATTTTCGAGAACTAAGTTTCGCGAATTTTAGGCTTTTTATTGTTCTTGAATAATAATCTTTTGTTATAGAACAATAGAACTCGCGAAATTCGCAAAAATTCATGCCCTTAAGGTGCTTGATTTGCTTTAATAGTATTTAGTTCAAGAGCCAAGTTCAGACCACCAGTTTTCTGTAAGAAAACAACATTGAATAATCAAGACAAATAATTCTGCATGACTCGTTCTTTCAAACATATTATACGGATTTTCCTCTAGTTCACAAACCGGAAATCTTAATTTTTGCACAAGGGATAATTTTACTTACAACTTTTGTGGTGTTGCATCTTCTCCTTCAGGTGGATTCTTTAAAACGAAAGTTGACAAACGATGTCTCATGTCTATCAAACTGCTATGACCACATGCCGAACAAATAGAAGTGATCTTCTCCTTTTTAGGCTGGACAACCTGACGAATAAAATGACGACACTGTCACACATAATATTTAAAAAAATCTTGTATACGGGGGAATGAGTATCTAAAATGCGATAAAAAAATAGTAGGATACATGTTTTTGAACAAATTTCTTTAAACTTTTTTTCCCAAAAAAAGCATGATTTGAAAATCTAAACTTTCAAACAGTCAAGGTCAGGTATTGATTTTGAATTCATTAAGTTTAATGTTTGCATTTGTTCTACTGATACTGAAAAATATTCTGTTATATTTTGGAAATTGTGTCTTTAGTCTGAAAACTTGTTGGATATTTTAAAGGGGGAGGGAGAGAAGGGTGGGGGAGTAAAATACAAAAAGGGAAATAAGAGGGATATCATTACACACTATGGCCTTGTCTTCCGAGATCTTGCCCCAGAGTTTATTTTCACTAGAACCAGAATTATAACATATTGTGATTGCGATTGTGATTGTAGACAGAAAGTCTGTTATAGTCTTTGCAGTTCATACCCAGAGAGCTAATTATTGAAAAATTTCTAAGATTTTGAATAAAAACATGTAACAACCAACAACAACTTGATACTTACAAATGTTGTCTCAGGATTATCACATTCATCACATAATACAAACTTCTCGACAAATATATCCAAAATCTCTTGCAACTTATCACCGTTGTGTGAACCATTCACAATAAAACGATCGTTTTTCTTGTCAATTTGCGTTTGTGCTCCAAGTTCACATCCAAAAAATTTGGTAGGGTAAGCTGGAGGTCTTGCCAAACTCTTTGCAATCTCAACCATATTAACAATAACTGTCTTAATCCCATTCCCTTTTCCCTCAACTTTTGCTATGATTTTAGGCATTTTGTACCTGTAAAATGGGTCTGTGACCTTTCTGTTAACATTGACCATTGCCATGATGATATAACGTTTTTATGTGCGATATGTAATTTTTTCAGCTTTATTCTATACTTTGGTTGTTCTAAAGTCTTGTTTATATGATTCTTGCATTGATTGCGACTAGGAAAATGTAGCTTTTTCTGGCATGAATTATGTCTCTTATTATACAAAAAACCACTATACGATTCTATCATACAAGCAGTTGAAGGCCAATTTATTAATTGGCTAAAAGGGCGCAAAAAACTTTTCTCACTGGACGACGAAATTTTGGCTGTTTCTGTTGATAACGGATATGTGACTTCTAGAAAATTAAAGAAAACAAAAATTATTGACAACTAATAATAAAAACAGATATAGATTGAACATGAACAGTCCACAGACATTAAACATATAGTTTCCAAATTAACTAACATTACAACCTCAAAGTCAAGTATGATACTAATTGAGAGTTATTTAGACTTGAATGTGTTTTAATTTCAGAGATTTCGCATATTTCTCTAAAAGAACAATAAGAATTTATTCTACTGAAAAGAATTAAGAACTCGCATGCAACTTCTTTTAAAGAGTGTTCTTACTACATATTATGCTGCTTTTAACAGATTATGCACTTATTTAGTATGATAAGTGTCACTTACCTTTAGACGAAAACGACATACAGAGTTTCTCATGTATTCTGAAATAAAACATAAAAAACTTTTAAATCCATCACGCATGAATACGTAAAAAACTTTTTAAATCCATCACGAATTATCATGTTCATGAATCAAATTTGGTTTCTCTTTTTCTAACACAGCCAAATTTGTGCTAGATTTTGCTCAATTCACTAGAATGTTTTCTTCAATAGCAGTTTTAAAGTTGCTGCATATTTCAGTTTTGTTGGCTTTACAGTAACACTTATTTTTAATTTCAGTATTTTTAGCTTAATCGTGTCTTTTTAATTTTTCAATTGGAACCCTGTAGTGATATCAAATAAATTCTAATTCAATACTGGAGCATAACCATCCATGTCCCATTGTATGTATAATTTTTTATTTCAAACCTCTCCCATGACATCCCATGATTCCAGATTCATATTAGATTTAGTACATTTTATTTGCTTACTTATTTTATGTATTTTGAAGTAGGTAATATATCAGGGTTTATACAGTCATTGGAAAAAGATTTCCCCTGACTTTTGTGCTTAAAGTATATTTTTCCCCTTGATTTTTTTCAGAACAAACATAGTTTTACCCCCGACTTCTGAAGTGAATACAGTATTTCACCCCTGAATTTTAGGAGACCTATACACTTTATTCGTATGACCATATGAAACCAGTCAATGCTTTTTACTAAGAACTTAAGAAACAGCGATTCAGAAAATAAAGATGACAATGCCCCACCTCTGCGTTAAAGACACTCTTAGGTGTCTAATAAACGCAGAAGAGGCTTATTAGTTTTTTCCCGACCCAGGTGCAGATCCAGCATTATAAATGAGCGTGTGAAAATTTCAGATTAAATTAGGTTAGTGTCACCCGAAGGGCCAGAAAATTTTGTCTTTTTGGCAATTCTAGATCGTCGGAAATCATATCGTTTTCTAAAGTAAAGTACAAACAACGCAATAAACTGAACAAACCAAACTTTTGGTGCTTAATATATACTTAATATAATTATTTTCAACCAAAACACCAATGGAAAAAAATGATGTAATTTGTGTTTTATGAGTCATTGTATAAAAAGTAAATTTAATATCCATTTTGGCCTTTTACGTCATGCCAAGGACTAGACTAGAGAGTAAACTAAAAGAAATCATTTTTTATAACAGATTTGGAAAAAATCCTGACTTAATCAGATTAATCATGACTTTTCGGGAAATATGACTAACTTTTCCTGATTTTCCTGACTGATTTTTCAAATCCTGACAAATTCATGAAAATCAGAAAATCCTGACAGAGTGGCAGCCCTGCATAATATGGCGAAATCAACTTTTCCCCCTGACCATCCATGAAAAACTTTGAATTCCCCTGACCACTTTAAAATTCCCTGACTTTTTGGCCAAAGACCCTTTTGCCCCTGATTTCCCTCCCCTGACCGTATAAACCCTGTATATAGTTTTGTCCCTGACAGTCTCTTAAGTATACATTACTACTTGATTAAGTGCAAGTAAACAGAACATTTTCAACGTGTGTCACGACAAATCCAAAATTAACTAGCCAGACACATACAGTCGTTTGGTGATCTTTTTTCCAAAAGTGAAATAAAAAAGCAGGCTGAACAAGTGATTTATTGTATTCAGATTTTTCACAATATACACAAAAAACTTTGTAGACCTTTTCCTCTGAATTTCCTTGTTTTAGGGGAGGGGAGGCATTTAACGCCAACCCTGCTCTGGTGACTCCATCACTGTTTCAGTTATGAAAAGTGTTCCCTATAGGTTATATAATTCATGGGAAGTAATTTTCGCGAGTTGTTAGTCAGAGGATATTTCCTACAAGGAAATTTTTCCTAAAAAAATGACATGTTGCTTCTGCTGAAAATACCTAAAGCTGATGTTCAAAATTAGTGAAGTTGTTGGAATGAAAATATTGAAATAATTCTTATGATTGTGAGTAACAGAAAAGTTGATTCCCAGACTTTTCTCTTGATTTGCAGTTTTCCAGGACTGCAATGAATTCCAGAGCTTCAATGAACTCCAGGACTTTCAATGAATTCCAGGACTTTCAAGGATTTCCAGGACTAGGCTTGTTTGGACTATACTGTGGATTGTTTTTCTAAAAGTTATTAACCACAGGAGGTGTTCTCAAAGTTTTGTCTTGGAAGTGTTTCCAAAAAAGCTGTGGGAAGGGCAAAAAAATTGCAGCACTAAGAATTATTTTGAGGTGTAATTGCTTAAGACATGATAATTTCTTTGAGCAGTAACAAAACTTTGAACACCCTAGAATTTCAAGAAGAAATTTCCAACCAGAAATTTCCTAAAATTTTTGTGGGAGCTGCCTGTAAAGGGGTGGGGCTAATATATTTTTTGGTGGGGGCTAGGCAAAAAGGAGGAGGGGGGGGGGGGGGGGGGGGGCAATTCTCTGGAGGACGCTTGTCTATTGGATTTATCCTAAAACAGATGGGCAATCTAGCTTTACAGATCGCTCAGATGTAATTACTTTATCACAACCATATTTACAGTGAAGCGTGTGGTGAAACTGCTAGAAGAGAAATACAATTGTTCGGGAGCATTTTTGCCTTATGTATTTATTTAAAACTTGTGATCCAGCCTTTAAGGATAAGCCAAGCAGATGAAAACTTAGACTAGTTCCACTAAAAATTGAAATTTTAGAAATGTGAAAATTTGAAAAAAAATTTCAATATCGTATGTAATCTTTGGTGTGCTGAAATATTTAATGTGCGGATCTGGTTATTTGTTTGTTTTTGGGTGTTAAGGGTTTTGGTACTGTACAAAGTTGAGTGAATGTACGGTATTGGGTCTGAAACTATTATCAAACAATACACCTTGTATAACCTCGGTTGAGGTTTGGGTGTTTGATATGTTACCTTGATGCCCCAAATCAACTGTGGACAATGCTGGACAATGTTTGGGGTTTGTCCAAGTTCACGATTGCCATTTGGCAACTCCTTTCCAAGTAAAAATTCATGTATATTCTTTCTGTCATTTGCCATAATTATATTCTTTAGTGCATTTGGCACTTAATTAAATTCTAAAAGACGGATTATATTTGCATTATTATACTTACGTGCCTCAACTTGTTCCTTTATGTATATATTTTTTTACCCAGGCTGTGGCCAGCAGAAGCTCTAATGGCAGCATTAAGCTAATGTGGGCCTGCACTGAGGTGTTTACCTCATCTTTCAAGGCACATCCTTGTAATTTAATGGTTGATTCATGAGGTTTTTCACCACGGCTGTTTCACTCCACGCAACCAGTGGACTTATGAAATCACTGAAAATTGCTTTCAACAAAAATATAAACATTGCACCAAATGGTAGCAGTGGGTAAAAATGTCTATTTTTGAAAATAATATATCACATAATATAGTGAACATTTCTTTTTGTCTTTCTTATTGAGAAACTATTTAGGCATATTTATGCAAATACTTTTTGTTGTTGTTGAGTAATATCAGTAAAAAACAGAATGTAGCGCTCTGTCAAACCACTTGTGCAACTGCTACTACCCTAGGAGTAACAACTGCTGCTTTCGATATTTTCAAAAGTTGATACTTAGAGTAACAGCAACTCAACATTTATCACCCATGCATTACGAGGCCAGCACCTTGCCTACTCTTTCTTTATTACCTGTGAAATCGAGCTCTTAATCTACAATTCATAATAAGCGTACAATTTAACTGTTAATTTACAGGTATTTACAAAAACTAGGAAGTGTCATTCAAATGGTTTACCAAACCATGTAAATGCCACCTTAAATTTTCCTTTGTCCTGATCAGCCTCCTTTTTGTGAAAATTCACTTTTGTCACGTTGCTGTATATCTTTTTAACAAAAGTGTACGTTAAATTTATGATTACGTCTTCAGCCGAAAAACATGTGTAAAGGTGTTTGAATCCTGACCACTGCCAGGCATGATGATGATGCTCTATCGGTTTCATTATGTGTGGACGCGTACGTTTGGCCTTTAGGTTCTGCTTACAGTCTTTTCGTTTTGAATGTTTCAACGTCAGCCTTCAGCGGGAAGCTGACTTCTTGACATTGCATTCAATTGTCCATTCTCCTTACTTTATATTCTGCGTCATTTAATAGTTTCTAGTTCTAAGTGCATTACTTTTATGTTTATATTAGGTTAGCTGACTCTGCCGTTAATTTCAAAAACTTATCAGTTCCTTTCAGCTTACTATATTAAATTTTGATTATAATCTTTGCCTTTAAGACTAAGGCCAGATTTTAATTGCATATTATATGCCGTTTTAAAATGCAAATATATTGTCTTACCATACATACATACATACATACATAAGCTCAGGCTGATAAAATTAATCAAAATGCAATCAGCAGGGAATTGGGTAAATTGTTGTACATTGTTCACCTAAGCTTAGAAACCAGAAACAACTGTAAAAACAGCTCCTGGGAAATGACGTCCAGAGAAAATTCTAAATCATTTCAGAAATCACTTCAATCCAAATAAGCAATCAGAAACATCTCCTGATGAACTTAATGGAAATTCCCAGATTTTGTTTTGGAGCTGCAAAACAACTCAAGACATTTTCCCATTAATTTGGAAGTACCATTTATGGATGAGTTTCAAAAACACCTCCATCAGCTAAAATCAGGGAAGGCTAGTAACAATATTGATCCTGAGTTACTGAAAAGATGTAAACACCTGGTTATGCTTGCAGTTATTCACAGGATGACAAGGAATCTCTGGTTGAACTTAGATCTACCTGCAGTTTAGAGTAACAGTAAACTTACGGCTTTATGGAAAGGAAAAGGGTCAAAGTCTGATTCTAGTAAATAAAGAGGACTAAGCATTGGATCAACATTATGCAAACTGATTATGAATATCATTTTGGAGCGCATTAGGCCCATTAGCATTAGCATCAGTCCCATTAGCACTATTACTGAATATCCAGAGAGCAACAGTTAATTATGTGTAACAAAAACATTAAATCTTGGGGACGCTCAGCTCCCGATTCTCTTCCTGTTGGATACGCTATCACTACAAAAAAAACAGCAACTATTCTGGATGATGTGTTTAGTAGTTATATGGACTTTGCATTGATAAATCTAAAACTGAAACAATTATACTCAACCAAATTTATCCTGAAAATGAATATCCTGAATCAATCATCAGCCTTCAAAGGATACTCTACGTAGGTACATGGTCCTGAGTCATCATGCTAGCTATTGCCTTGATCTGTCCTGGTATTGATTCCAAGCTAAATTGTTCAAATTTGTCCATATTTGTTATCATTTTTTACTGCTTGCTAGCTAGTTTTACTCCTTGTAATGTATTGCCAATTCTACTGCCTAATCTGCAAATTCATATTCAAGTTTTGCTATCCTGTTACTCTGACTTCGTCATAGCAAAATCTTAGATTTTAACTTTCTCAGTCCCATCTCATGGTTAATTCCTTATTGAAATTACTGATAGGAATCAACATTTATATCGTGAAAGTTTTTTAAAAGGGAAAATTCTTGATATTTTATTTATTGTTTTTACAAAGTTGTTCAGTTGTTACAGATGATCAAGTTTTGTAATAATAGCTTCAGAATGAAATAGTGCACATTTTTTGAGTTAAAATAGAGTCACTTTAAAGAAACTGTAAGGTAAAAAGTGTACTTTAAATGGTATTATAAGCAAAATAAAAGAGTTAAAATGTTCTATTGATATTTCTTTTCTTTTTCTACTCAATAAGCTTTCTAAATACACAATATTTAGAAAACTTTTCAAGAAATACGGACGTTTATGAAAGTCCCCTGATTTTGAAGCTGTTCACCTAGACTTCCTGAAGATTGCTTGTCCCTCATACTTTACAAACCGGGCCAGAGAGGCATTATAGGAGAGAATTTGGACTTCTCAAAGCTTTAAACAAAAAATATTGTCTGAATGTGATTTGCAGAGTTACTTTCTTATCATGAATTTAGTAAATAAAAACCATAGAGTTTGTAAATTACTTTTTAAACGAAAATATGATAAAAAAGTAAGAAAAAGCAATAAAAATAAATTCTTGCATTCCCCTTTAACATTCAAAACATTTTAAATTTATTTAAGGTTTTATCATTTTTACAGTAGGTCCACATCAGTGATTTCACTGGCTTTTTTTGTATTCTAGACCTTCTTTACCAAATAAATTCATAATATTATTAATAATAATAATACCCTTTCAGAACTCTTCTGAATTTGAATAGCTGGAATCATACATTTCCCAAAACGAACCAAATACTAGAGATATTGAAGTTAATCATTGTTCTCAAATGGAAAATGCAAAATTCGCAACCATGACCAGGCTTCTACAACCATAACCAGGCTTCTACAAAACTCTAACAACTATCTGAAAACCAGGATTAAATTTCTGAACAGCTTCATCTGTAGCTGTCTCACATATGCTTGTCAGAACTAGAATTAGACCACTGGACAATTTCAAAAGCTTGCCACAACATACCAAAATCTTCTAAGGAGAATGGTCAAAGGAGGTTTTAAACCAATGACAACTATTTTCACTATCAATTCAGAATGAAAACATTCATTCTATAAAGCACGTCTGATGTTAGCAGTTTCAGTTGAGAACAGCAAAATTATGCCAGTATTGTGGTTAGAATGCCTTGTTAACAGTCTAGAACACTAGAGAAAGATGGCAATAATTTCCGTGATAAATATATTTTCATTAAAACATTGACATGAAAATTTGACTTTATTGTTCCATTTAGTAATATATTTCAACTATGGTAAATCTTTACATACATACATACTATTGGAACCGCAGATGAGATTTAAAACAACCATGTGATTATCTCTCTGACAAACTCTTATAAAACAGTACCTGGATGGAGAACAAGTATTACTTTCCGAAAAATGTGCATTGACTCACTCACGGCTGTTTTGACAGGGCTCTACATTCTGCAAATCTCGTAATTTAGTATCCAGTCAGCTTTTACTGATATCTCAACATAAAAGAAAATCTGTGCATAGATATGCCTGAAAAGTTTCTTGAAAGGAAAAAATATATAATGAAATGTTCACAATATTATGTTTTCTTTCCAAATCTTTCAACCATAGACAGCATAGTGTGCCCCGAGAGGTGGGGGGGGGGGGGGGACTTTGATTTTGATGAGGGAAATTTTTGAGGGGGGTTGGACAATTTCAATCTATATGGGGGAGTTTTGCATATGGGGGGACTAGTATGCTGTAACCCCAAAAAGGGGGGGGGGGGGATTGAATAGTTTTTTCTCTTGACAAGCATATGTTTTTAGAATACAAATATACATCATCTTCAGAATAAAAACCTTATTCAGCCTAGGCTATCAAGTAGATGAATGAGTTATGAAACCAGCACAAACTTTTCTAAGTTCGGATATAACATTAATGATTTCACCTACAATATTTGAGGAGCTGAAGATGATTATTTTTCTTTGTAGCATTTACTTCTTTGATGAAGACATTTCTTTTGTTGAAAAATTTGTTGTTTTCAAATTAAAACATCCCAAAAATACTGATGTGGGGGGGACTTTTCCTATCTGTTGGTGGAGGGGAGAAGCCTCTACGGGGGGAGTACAATTTCTAAGGGGGGGGGGGCGGACCAACCCTGGAGAACACCATGGACAGATAGACATAAATTCAACAGTGAAAACAAAAGTGGGCATGTTTTATGTGCTTTTCTTTGCGGTGTTTCCTTAGCATTCTTCATGACAAATGGCTTGCAAAATGGCACTCATCTCTGTCAGAGAGCTTAATTCACCAGGGGTTAAAATGCATATAATTGAACAAAATTGAAGTGGCCAACAATTGCGGTAAAATCTTGATTTTTATTTTAGGTAGCTGAAGTGTCGTAGACGTAGTATTGAGACTCTTTTGATCAAGACAAAATTCTTTATAAGATTCAAAACTTTAAATTGGACAAAATTACTTTGGGAAACCTCTATTCTCACTGCCGGACACTAACAAGAATTTTATATAACAGTTATCCCTTAAATTACTTTGATGGCAACAACTCCCGAAAATGGCAGTGATTTATCTCCATTTTTGTTCCCTCAACTGATAATCGGAAAAATACATACAAAACAATGACAGTGGTTGAAAGCAGAAGGTCACAATTGAAAAGAAAAAATATATTGAAAAATACGTTAAATGCATCGAAAAGAAACGGAACAGGAAGATAGAAAGAATATTTCATTGTCCGAAAATATGCTTAAAGTTCATGAACTATAAAAAAGAAAATTTTAGAATATAAACCTTCAAATCGCTGACAAATTTCCAAGACTTTGACACCAGATATTCTGAGTTCCTTTAAAAAGAACGTCAAAAAACTTTCCTTCTCACTTGCTTTCCGATGTTTGATGTTCGAAGAACAAAATTGTAGATTTGGCAGGTCATATGGTGATAAATAATTAAAGACAGCCAGGATGTTGCAAAATACAGACTTGAAGTCGCTACGATAAATGGGGCGGGCAATGAATAATGCGCCCTGGTTTTATACGATCTTTTTTTGGTCTGATCGAATTTACTGCTAGAATTGAATACCCTAAGTATTCAGAAAAAATTAGGAAGTAACATGTTAACGTGTTTAATTTTCAGTTTCTCATAGATTTTGCGAGTTTCAATTTTTATCTTTTCCTACACCCTAAACACGTGTATTCCATTTATCTATGTCTATAACACCTGCTTTACATTACAAAGAATTTCAAAAACTTAACTGGTGAAAAAAAGAAGGTGAAAAATAGATGAATGAAATAAACTTTAAATTATGATGTTAACTTAGTTTTTGTGGGTAAAGTAACAGAAATTAAAATCGAGAACATTATTCATTATTGTAATTCTGCATAATTGACAGTGACATGTAAATGTAGCCTAAAAAGTTATTTCAAAAGAGTAACCGGAGTTGCGTCAGACAGAAGATCACAATAACAATATCAAAAAAAGCAACGGTAGACAGAGTTTACATGGTTATAAGGGTTTTTCAGTCGTTGAAACATAGGTATATCATTTTTTCATTTATTTATTTCTAATTTCACCCCCTATGAGTTAGGGTCATGTCGTGATCTTGACCAGTCTGGATTCAGATAGATTCCGCACTTCTTTTCCGCAAAACTGTGGCAAAAAGCTAGGCTAGGTTTCCTGGTTAGATCTTTCACAGCACTTTTACCCGCTCAGGGGACGCCTCCAAACTAAATTGTGTAATTGAGGGACACTTATTAATACATCAACATATCCCGATGATCAAGGCAAGGGATATCATTTGATGAACTAAAATAGCATAGGATAGGTATACTCCAACCAATCATCAGGGGATGGATATTTACCAAATATTAAAAGGAGAGGTCACATTTAGTTGAGGAACATCAACCAAAAATGTCCCAGAAAAAAATGTTAACAAACGAGATCGTTGATGTTGTTGGCGAGCATGACTTTGTCAATGAATGATCCCGCTACCCGAGTTGCTTCCTACCG
>JAUBWS010085142.1:0-12116 GCA_032270445.1 Darlingtonia californica | reverse complement strand
CATTATTTGAAGACCAGGATTTATTTTAGCCAGTTATTTTTCACTTTAAGGGAATGGAGACAATAATATTTACAGGTTACTCAAAATGGAAGCAATTTTTAGCGTTGGTGAAAACATAACATACAAATGCTAGCAGAGACGAGCTAAATAAACGTATTATAATCAACAAGGGAGAATTTTAATGCCATCGCTGGAAAATAAAGTTAAGAATTCTTCAACCCAAAATAATAATTCTAAAAAAGCCCAGACAGTACGGCATTGATCTCTGTCTAAAAGATTTCTTGCCGTACAATTCAAGTCGACAAGAATTTTTAGAATATGTCCTTGCATTCTGAACCTTTTTCGGAATTATTTTTTGCGCATTTCCGGAAAAATCTAATAGACGTTTACCGAGTTTATTTTTGTCTTACACAATCTGACTTTCCTGGAAATTTCTATGGCAACAGAAACTTAAGGAACTTAAACTGGCAATTTATCATTACTGTAATTAATGTTATACGTGACAAATCACATGATATTTCGTTGCCATAGCGTACAGTATTGAAAACGAGGCGGAGTATGACAAAAAATAAATTCGGGAAACATCTATTCGCGAGAAAATATATACCTTTTCCTCAAATAAAAGTTATTTTATGAAAAAGGGTTCAAAATGACTGATTTCTACTATTCATAATCTTTTTGATAGTAAAAATAAAAAAAACAGTAATCAGCTTTGATAAAGATCAATTTTCTTCTTTTCTGAATTTAGAGAGAAATAAACCAGTGTGAAAATTAATAGGCACAAAAATTAGTACGAGGAAGATATTCACTAACTTTTTTATATGACAGTTTCCACATATGATTGACTGAGTGATGGAGCATCCATCTTCAATGACTGTGTTGTCCCAAATATATGAATTTTGTATGATTACATTTTTTCCTACAAGACAATGATTGGAGATTAAAAATTCATCACAAACCAGCATTGAAATTACTAACTATTTCTTTAATTCACTTATCAGATACGTGAAGATTAAGGATATGGATCCATAAACGAATAAGGCCTATTTTATATGCTGTGCCGTGCCGAGCTGAGCCAATTATTTGAGCTGGCACTCGTTTTAAAATAGTCAAGTCTAACCGTGCCAAGACGTGTGGAACAACTATGTCAACTGTGCGGCACGGTTTGGTCATGGTGTCTTAAGGGTGTGGTTGCCCCCCTCCTGAAAACTTTAATTCCCAATATGGATTTTCCTCCCCCCTTTGAAAACTTTTATTCCCCATATGGATTTGCCCCCCCCCCCTGACGTAAGACATAGTGAGTGTCCCCGCACGAATATATTTCTGCTCGGTAAGGCAAAGCTTATATACCATAAATCTAAAACGCTGAAGACCGAGTTAGATTTCTTCAAAGGGTTTCTGATAGGGATAATAATAGCATAGCATTCTTTATTTCATATAACAGGCTGCCTGTAGAAACACCTACATCCAGGACGCTGGATTCACTGTAATATAGAACGTAGAACTGAAATGATTGTTAAAAGTAAAGTTCAAAGGTGCTTCTTAAAAATTTTGAAATTTGGAACGCGTGTTGTTTGAGGAGTAATATCACACATTAGTCTATAATTTAAATGAACTGAAGAAAAAGACAGCAGCACGTATTTGCGGATAATAACTAACTTGGGGTTACATACAGGGCACTTACCTATTTTACAATTCGAACCAATAACACTTTGTGAGATAAAAGATTTTTCGTCTATTAAAGATCCAGGTCCTATTAAAACCTTTTCTTTTATTGTACAACCTCTAGTGAAGAGAAAGAAGAATGACACTATTAGAATCTATAAATCTAAAATGTAACTGTTAAAAGGCCTCCCAGCAGAAATTTCCATTAATTATTTTGGAAATTAGGATGATTTTTCTCCAAATTTTAGGAAAAAATTAGGACAAAAGTATGCTAAATAGGAAAAAAAATTAGCGAACGCAAAAAAGGCGAGCGACCTAATTCAGGATAACAACTTTATCCTGAAAAATACAAAGAAAGACGATTTTGTTTCAGGTGTGGTAAAAGTTTAAAATCATTTAAAACACTTTGAAAGAGTTATCATACTTAGATATTCGAAGGAAACATAAGAAAACAGCTCCACAACTCGCCTCAAACCACTGTATTTCTTACTCTAAATACATTTAGCCATAAAAGTTTTTACATCAAAAGATTGAGTTTCAGAACTATAGGAGACCTTTTAAAGATATACCTTAAAGCCTAGTTCCCACTTTTGACAAATACGTTCGCCGCCTATTTTTGGAATCTATCATATAAATTCCAGTTTTTATAATTCGTAATTTTTGTGTTCACACTTATTTAAAGCGAAATATAGCTTTCCATTGTTTTCAGTGTTTCTTTCATCTCGAAAAAACAGAAAAAGTTCATAAAAATAGGCAAAAATTTTACAATATCAATACTTTTTTATCCTGAAAATAGGTTCCTCGCCTCCAAAAATAAGCGACGAATTTATCGTGTTCCCACCTATCAAAATAGAATCATATATATAACATATTTATCACAAATAAGAACTAGTTCAAAATCAGCGATTCTTGCGGAATTAGTTTTCGCGATTGAGCAATATTGCATGATTTGCGGAATTTAATTTCACGATTTACGGCTAAAATCGCGAAAGTAAAATCCACCAAAACATCTTCTGCAAAATTTCTTCCCTTAAAGTAGTGGTGTTTTGGTGACATTTGTCTTTCAAACGTTTCTTTCAGAGAGTCTAGAGCTAAATGTACCACTGAAGAATAACATAAATAATAGATAGAGAAAAAAATGGTATGATTACTTTTGTATCCGAACATCTTGATGAATGTATAAATTACTTCTCTTGTAAGGACACTTCGGACTGTCTGGAACAATAGGATAAGTCCATCGACTCATCAAATCCAAACTAAATAATAAAAAAGTAAGAACAGGATTTACGGTAAGTTTTGTATAATTCGAAGCCCGCCTAAAACCAAGTTTCGGGACTGCTAAACTTTAGCGTCCGCTGCAAAATGCCCCTGAGCTTAAAAATTTGATTTCACATGTTTAATCGCAAACAAACCACATATCTACTTTGACCTTGTCGTTCATGGATCGAATACCATTGGATATCTAGCACCATGTCAAACAAGAAAGAAGGAAAGATGAAACGCCATTAGAAGGTCATTTTCTTGCATCGAAATGATACATACTTCCCTTGCTAGTCTGAAATAGTGCTAGATAGGCCATAGCCTACAAAAACCTTTAGTGGCTCTGTATTCAGCTGCCCTGCCCAATTCCTGAACCACTAATGCTATCATCATGAAACTTAGCACACTTATAGAGCATAATAAAAGGTACAGAATGGTGGAAAACAATTCATGATGACGTCATTTTTCTAAATGCGGGGTAGGGAGGCTGAAAGAGCGTCCCTCCCCAACCAGTAGAAATAGGGTTAACCATTCGGCCACGAATTCACAATGATCTTACCTTATTGCATTATACATATGTAAGTCACTCACTCTCGTTGAATAACCTTCTTTTAATGTGGCAATATTTATTTTGTCTCCCATAATCTTTACAGAAGAAAATAGAAAATAAAATAAAACAATAAAAGGGAAGAAACGTTTTTATTCCTGATATTTACAAAATACAATCAATAAAAAAAACGACTGTTAAAAATATTATAGTACCGTCAAAGGCTGTCAAAGAGCAGGTGTAAAACTTGTGTTGACTTTTGAAAGGTTGAATTTTTATCAAAGCAGAAAGTGGAATAAAGCAGCCGCAAGCTACCGCAATTCCACGATACGCGGAATTACACAACACCTTCATGGCATAAGCTTTAATGAACTGTCAAAAAGTCGATGGTCCTACGAAACCCGATTTAGGACTTAGAGAAATAGCTTTGAGCTGGAAAACTATAGATAAGCAGTTTAGTTTTTAAAACTGTTGCATGAAACAAACACTAATCTTATATCCAACAAATTCGCCATAAAATGTTGTTAAAATTAATCAAGATAAATATTGGTGACTTAATGAGAGTATTACGACAAAGTACAACAAAAGTTTTTTTTTGCGGATAAGTTAGTCAATTACCTTTTCGGAAGAAAAAAAGTCAGTCGGTCACTTTTCACCGACGAAATTTTTCGCCTGGCTAAAGCAAATGAAATGTAAATGTAGATTTCCATAATTTTTATTGACGAAAACCCTTAAAAAATATTGGTAAGAAAATTCACCGTTAAAAAAATAATCGTCGGCAAAAAAATTCGTCGGTAAAATATTTCGTCACATTCGTTATTTTTTGCTGACTTGTTTTCTTCTGATAAGGTAACAAAATTTGATCGTAACTGAGAAATGTGCCCAATGAGGGGCCTTAACCTTCAAATAGCATAGTACTTACATCTTCATTAATGAGAACACCTTTTATGAAATCGTCTAATGATTGATAATCAAAATTATCTGTGAAAAGTGGTGTCACCTAAGAAAAAACAGGACATGCAATAATAGAACTTCCTTATACTTTTCTTATTCTTATCCAGTATTCTTATCCTTATTTGAGTATTTTACTATTCTAGGAAAATGTGAAGCCAGTGAACATGCATTTGCCATTTTCTACCCCCTATAAAACATTTTTTAAAGAATCTCATCCCCCCCTGCTGTGCTGATGACACCAGTTATGCCATTTAAGGAATTTTAAAGGCCTCAAAAGCCTCAAACAGAAATATATAGAAATACTGATAAATACCTGTGGTGAACAAACAGCTACTTGTGTAAAACTCAAATTGTAATGTACGCTAATTTCTCTTCCACTTGTTAAAACACTCTATTAATAAGTAAATATTGAACATTTAGTAATGGGCCATTAAAAAAGTACGTTCGTCCGAACTCGCCACTTTTTGACCCCCTCTCCCCTATGTTCGTCCAAGTTCGTTTTAGATGAAAATACAGAAGGTGTTCCGCTTATGAAAAATAGGTGATTAAATTATTATTTTTTTAATTCTAAAAATTCTGTACATTTTATTGGAATTTGAAATGAATGGACGCGGCGGATGCGTATGCTGTTGTAACGGTGCCTAACAAAAATCAAGACTGCGTGAAGAGACAATTTTTTTTCAAGCGAACGTACAAGAAGACCCGACGCCATCCCCCTCCGTTCGTTTTTCAAGTTAAGGGCACCAAAGATGACTTAATGATTTTGAAAAAGTCTTACAGTTGATAAAGTAAAACCTTGACAGGCATGTGACTTTTGATATTGGACAATTTGTTTTGTTTCAGAATCGATTGCAATAAACGCATCATCTTCTTTACACCTAAAATATTACATGAATTTGATCAACCCTCAGTTTCTGAAAACAGAGGACTAAAGTGAGATCACTTAGCACTAGACGCTCTTACAGCGTTAGAGATAATAATGTTTGACGTAAGTCCGCTGAAGATGATCATTAGTCGCAGCAAACTTACATGTATAAGGTTGCACACTAGTTGTATCTTTACGTGGATAAAATTTCGCATGCATTAAATCCACGCGAATCCTCTTAGTTTTGTGCAAAAAATCCCCAGGAAACTGAAGATAACAGCAAAAAATTCACACAAAACAGCATGATTTAGGGTTACACAAAACGTAAAATTTTTGAAGAACGCAGAACTACTTCCACAATAAATTTTATCCATGAAAGGTATTTTATATTTCAATTCTTACTTAAACATTGCTTACATTCGACTTCTGTTATTTCAGACCTTCAAATGAGCATAAAAAAAGTTCGGGATAGTGATGGTTCGCGATACCAGAAGAATTTAGGCAAAAACTGTTTAAAAGAGACCAAGAGAAGTTTTAATAAAATGCAATACAGATAATTCAATTAACGGGAGTCGATTGCAATGGAACTAAGGAGCATTTCTAAATCCAACGCTGATCGATGGAGTAATGAAAAAAACACAGAAAGATCTTGCCGTTACTTAATAAAAAAGGGTCGATTTTTCTTTTTCATACCTGCTGAAATGACCAGGTATTAGTTCCCGGTACAACAGTGTCATCACAAGATTCTTTTCCTTTTTACGCCGAATCCTAAAGTAAATATAAACATAAGAAATGAGTCTCAGTAATCAACAAAATTGAAAAACAGGAAGAAAAAACACAAATTCTTTACATGACTGAAAGGAACATTTTCGATTGTGAAAAGGAGTGTAGCAGCCATAAGGGTCAAAGTTACTGTTACTGTTACTCCGCACCCTCTCCCTCCCCCCCCCCCCAAAAAAAAAAATTAAAAAAAATCCCGAATTACAAGAAAAAACCCTATATATAAAGATAATATACTCACTTGTGTTGCTCCAGAATCGAAGAAATGCTAATGTTGGAGATGAGATCGCCAGGAACAAGTAAAAAGTCCGATCTGATTAATCCCTGTGTAAGAAAAAACACAAAAAAAATAACAGGCGTCGTATGAAAAATACAGTCGGGAAGCGAGTGCCCACCAATTTGTTTCTTAACATATTAGGCGCGCTATTTTTTTAGTGTGCAAACTTAAAGGCAGGTAATGCACCTTAAATGCAACTTTTAGGAGGGCGAAATATAGCCTTTCCCAGATCTTTTAGACAGCCGTGGGAACGTGGGAAGGCAACCGCCCTCATATATGAATTTACCTGAATTAGGTGAGAATTTACGGGTTACTTTCTGTGAAGAACAACAGAACCATAAAACCCCGTCATTGGAGTTTAAGGAGCTGAAGGTATTCCTTCTAAAATTAATTTGAATAAGCTTCGAGAGCATTGAACTTTTCTCATCTAGTTTCACCTTGAAGCGAGGTATTGGGTCTTATAATAGCATCGAGAATTAAAATACATTAATGACCAAAAGTTTCGGCGAAAAAAGTTTTGGCCAATTTTTAAATTTTCGGTCAAATATTTCAGACAAAGTTTTTGTCCTAAAAACTGAAGTAAAATACTGAAATTTAATGAAAATAAAAGGAAATAAAGGAAAAGGAAAAACAACAAACTGTTAAAAAGCTCTTGTATTATTCGGTTTTGGAAAGAGCGGTCAACCGGTTCGTTATAAAAAGTCATGAAACCGATAGTTTAGAAACTCACTAAACTGATAAAAAAAGTCATAACAAGCTGTTTTAGTCCATTAAAATCTTCCAGTTTTCCACTAGAAACCCTGAGAAATAGTTTATAATACTGAATAGCGCATATACATTAAATGTTTAATTTTCTAAAAAGTTTCCAGCGTCATAAACTTTCGGTCGAAAGTTTGTAAAGCCGAAAATTTTCGTGATTTCAATGTAATAGAAGCAACATAACAAAAAAAAAATTTTAAAGCAAAAGTAAGACAAAATGAAAAAACATTTTTCATTTTCTCGACGTTTCAGTGTATACTCTGAACACAGATCACAAGCTACTGAATCCTTCTAATGTGGAACTTGAATCTGACTAAGATCTACCCCAAGTATATCGAAATATCATACAAATAAAAAAGTTAATCGAATGACCACAAATAAATTCTAAAATATACATCATACATCATGGTGTTCAGAGTATGCACCGAAACGTCAATAAAATGAACATGAAAATTATATTTTTTGTCTTACTTTTGGCATTTGATAATTTGGCCTAGCGCAAAGATTTACAATATAAAAACATAATTTAGTCTGTGATATGAAGCCAGGCCCAGGTGAGACACCTTTTGATATGGGGCTAGGTCCGGGGTAGACACTTTTTAATAAGGGGTCAGGCTCGGGTAAGACACCGAGCCAGGTCCGGGTAAGACGCCTTGTGATTTGGAGCCAGGCCCGGGTAAGACGCCTTTTAATATGGAGCCAAGTCCGGGTCCGGGTAAGACGCCTTTTAAAATGGAACCAGGTCCGGGTAAGACGCCTTTTGATATGGAGCAAGCTCCGAGTTAGACACCCTTTAATATGGAACCAGGTCCGGGTTAGACAACTTTTGATAGGGGGCAAGGCGCGGGTAAGACACCTTTAAATATGGAAGCAAGTCCGGGTTAGACACTTTTTAATATGGAAGCAGGTCCGGGTAATACACCTTTAAAAATCAACATACATTTATATAAATAAGGATGACGTAAACATACCTCTCGGTCAATTTCTCTTAAAGCATCTCCAAGAGATATACAATCGGTGTTTGAAGATAACACGCAGGTGATTTTAAGATCTTTATCAGATTTCCAATGTTTGCTAAACATAACAAATCAGGTTTCCAATTAAAGAATGAAAAGTGATTTGCGAATTTTTTTCCTATTCAAAAAGAGTGTCCCTTCATAATTATTAGCTCAGCTAGGTATTTTTAAGCAAAAGATGGCAAAGCAAGTAATAAGGATGTGTTCTAAATATTTTCACTTCATTTGAGTCCTGATTTTCTCAATTATTAGAAAAAGTGATTCGTGAAAAGTTAAAAACGAGTCGCAAATCACAAATCGCAAGCCGCCAATTGGAACTCGGCGAACACATTTCAAATTTATTCTTATTGATTATTGCTAAATATATACACTTTTTTAAAATGAGTCGGGCGGAATCAAGTTGAAACATTTTCGT
Source organism: Darlingtonia californica (assembly GCA_032270445.1). Taxonomy (NCBI): domain Eukaryota; kingdom Viridiplantae; phylum Streptophyta; class Magnoliopsida; order Ericales; family Sarraceniaceae; genus Darlingtonia; species Darlingtonia californica. Next base: position 3,578 of record JAUBWS010085142.1, on the reverse strand, counting down.
CAATATTGTAAGAAAATTCGCAAAGCTAAGACCAAAATCGATTTTTTTAGTTCGGATTTATTAAATTCGAAATAGAAAATTTATCAATTTAGTTTCGTATTTTTGGATATAAAGACCAGAGATTCATGTGTGTTGGCTGATTCGTGATTTCATAAGGAAACAATATACTTACTTCACATAATCTCTGATCATTTCACCGAACGAGCAACAGAAAACAATAATATCTTGGACTCCTGCCTCAACCAAATATTCCATTGTGTAGTCAAGAAGAGCTTTATTCCCTAGTGGCATCAATGCCTAGAAAATGTTTGAAACAAAACGTTAAATATGAACGAATTTGCGTGCCGTTTATAAAGAAATCAATCCTCTACGTGGGTTTTTTCACGATTTTGCACGCTGGGAAGGGGTTCCATTGAAACTTTCATGGTAATTCCATAGGGATAGATATCATAAGGATTGATTAAATTCCGCAGGGGTAAAGTCAAAAAATGTAAATTTCCAGGGGTTACGTGCTAATTCACACTAAAATTACTGAATTTCCTAAGGGATACATCCTGAGATTAGGTATTCCAAAATGGTAGAAATAAATCTTTTAGCCTTAAAATCATGAAAATTACTTCTCCAAAATTCACAGCTTTTAGGCTCTTAATCGTGAAAGTCTTTCCTTCAGGTACTAAAAACACAATTTAGAATATCTTATGAACAAAAAAATTTTGTACCCGTGCAATTTCTTGAGTGATTGGCGTAAATTTCCGATTGAATGAATCAGCAATGACCACAGCTTGTATTTTCTCTTCTTCAAATGCTCCACCGTCATTTTTGCTTTTATTTCCAGACATTTTGTATCATTAAAAATTCTTCCTAAACAGATCGTCAAATTGTTGTATTAGAGTTAGAACAATAGCAACTGACAGTCTCAATAGTGTCTTTCTGACAAAAATACAAACGCAAAAATGTTTGACGCAACGGAAATGATTTGAAATTAAAGATTTTCGGACCGGAAAATGTTTAAAAGTGGTAATCTAGGATCTAAATTTCAGTTTCAAAATCAGCATGCTTTAATTGGCTAAGTACTAAATTTCGTTAAAAACGGTGTATATTTCAGTCTCAAGGAGTTCAAATTAAATGTTAGAGTAGTGCAATAAAGAACCTTGAAAAAGTACTAAAATTAACTTTTTTAAATTCTTGAAAATTCTCAAAAGAAATCAGAAGACTTGTCTAATCGATGTTCGTGACCTAACAGAACTAATGGGATGGCCTTTTGACCTAACATTCATTGTAAGATATGTCCAAAATTCAAAATATTCCTAGGACACTGAATTAAGCCAATGGATTCAAACGATAATATCAGAATTTTAATGAAGAATAAATGACCCTTATTGTTTGATAACGAGAAAAAAAACAGTAATTTCAGAAAAAAAATAATTGACACATGTTTCAATAACAAATACCTCTCTTGAGACCTTCAAAGTACAAAGATTCTCGATTTCAGCAAAAATTATAGTGACGTCCCTTAAGAATGCTTTAGTTCACAACTTTTGATACAGACATATATTTTTATCAGACTACATACAAACAGGAACAAATAATAACATACTATAATAGCATATTCTTTTTAGTTAAAATATACATTATAATTTTGTAAAAATGTCGCTCCATAGTTCATAAACTAGAGGAAAATTTAAGTCCCCTGCATAATAAATAAATAAAAATCTCAGTTTTAGGAAGACCAATTATAGCTGATTAAAAGATCAATGGCATCTGCTACACCTAACCCTATAACTGCTATACCGGACGGATTTGACCAGGGCGCTGGAAATTACTTAAACAACTACACGAAAAATTGAGGCATCAGCGTGAAACTTCGTATAACTTTCTATCAAATCACAAAAGGCACCAAATGTGTACAAATTTCATGGTCATTTCAATATATATGGACGTATTTAGAACCACACCATCAAAATCTATAATGAAAGCTTAAAAACCGTTCAAATTTCCAACAATAATTTTTCAATATAAAATTTGAACTGGAGATAAGCATCATGAAAAAACTTTATACCACTCGTAATATAGATATACTACTATTCCGTCATGAATAATGACGTTATAAATCTATTCAATATTTTTGTCAGCATAATTTTTTGGCACTATATTGTAAAATTTATAATGGCGAATATATACTACATGATTCAAGGCTGTAGCTCTTCTCAATTGTGAATAATCAGAGGGGGGAGTGGGAGGTGCCCTCTTCAAACCCTGAAAAATATCACTTGTGAACATCTTACGTGTCAGCAGTATAGATAAAAATTTATTTACCAGGCCACCCTCTCAAACATTGAGGTGGGGTACGATATTCCACAATAAAACCAGTGCATTGATGACTGAAAAAGCTGTAAAAAAAGCGAATCAAGAGAAAGATTACAATTTGTTGATAATTGTTGCACAATTTTGATTTACAGTATAGCACTGACTATACTGGTTTTCCTTTGGAATGTCACCATGATCTATGATGACATAAGAACAATAAACTTTTAGTTACTATTACTTTCAAAGCTTAAATGCTTTAGTATTGCATAAATCTATTAGCATAATCTTAAACTTCTCATAGAATAATTTGTCATGTAAAATTTTCAAACTATTAGAAAAAAAAGAAAGAAATACTTTCTTAAGGAATTCACTAGTATATATTAAAACGAAATTATTTGCTATTAAGAAAATTCTTGGAGGTATTAGAGAATCGAAATTGACTTCCAAACATTTTCTATGTTAATGTTATTCCATCTTCCTTTTTGCTATGATGTAATATATGTATTCCTGCTTTACGATCTTTCTCCTACTTCTGAATAAAGTTTACGAGCATGGGTTAAACAATTATGATTTGTCATCCCCTAGTTTTCATTGAAAACAGAATAATAATATAAAATAACAATTGTTTAAATTTACAATCAGATCAACAAATATAATTTGGTACTGAATATTTCACACTTTTTTTACATGGTCCCTTAAAAGTAAATATCTTTTGTTAGCATCTGTATCAAGTGGATCCTCACAGTGCATAGTCCGTTTAAATACTTCAAGAGGCTACAAATGCTTTGAAATAACCTTGGGGCCCAGATTGTAAAAGGTGAGGCATGCAATGTTATTGATTCGTTTTAAAACCATTTTAACCTTTTTCAGTATTTTTGCTTCCCCACAAAACTACTGAAGTAATTGTACCCTTTACCTGAATTAAAACTGTTATAAAATTTATTAAACAAAACGATAGTGCAAATAAGTAGATTGTTGCCAATTAAATCAATCTATCTTTAAAAAAAAGAAGCTTGGAGAACCTATATTGCATGCCTGCTGCATTAAAATAAATTGTCGTGAATTTCTTATAATTTCTAGTGATCTCATTACTGTGATAAGAATTTTTGGACATGAAACATTGTCTTTCATTTTGAATATTTAAAAATTAAGAAATTTACAGTGTAATATAATTTTCTAAACCAAAAAAATTGATTGATATATACAGAGCATGACATTTCTGATAAAAATCCTTGAATGTCTGCAACATAAATAAATTTTCTCTACATCTG
>JAUBWS010085131.1:0-12116 GCA_032270445.1 Darlingtonia californica | reverse complement strand
TGTTCGTATGGATGTTTTGTAACAAATCCTAATATAGAAAAATCGAGACCATCCATAAACGTGCACTGAGGACAGTATATCTAGATTTTTCTATAAGTTATTTATAAAGATTTGTTACAACTATCCGGTTCCAAAACTATACACGGGATCCACCTTTCGTACCTTCTCAGTGAAATTTATAAAACTTTAAACAACTTGAATCCCTCATTTATGCAAGCACTGTTCTTAGTTAAGCCCGTCATTTATGGTATACGAAACAGTAATCTTCTTTCTCTTCCTCCATCTAGATCGACACGTTTTGGCACACAGTCTTTTCTATGTCGAGGGAGTCTTGTATGGAACACTTTACCAGAAAGTTTCAAATTAAAATCGTCATTAAACTCTTTTAAAATTTCATTGAGAAAATTTGACCATTTAAATCTATGTAATTGAAAAATATGCAAAAATATTTGAACTCTTTAAACTGTTGAATTTAGACATACTTTATGGGCTAAATTGCATTAAATTGTTTATTTGATATGTTGAAGTGACGTCGCTAAAACGTCGAAAAATAGCGCATTTTTTGTCAGGATAGTGATGAAAAAAAATGTAAGATATATCACTCTGACAGTTTTCTCTAGAGAACACACGTTTCTAAAATCTGTACAGGAAAGTCCACATTCTGTACATTGCTTTTTTATATGAGATTTATTTTGATTTTATTTTGGAAAACTCAAAGTTTTTGCGACGTGCATGTTGGACCACAAAATTAAATTGTTGAAAAACCCTAAAGTTGCTCATAAAACATCTGCCAAACTAAAATACCGCAAAAACGTATTAACATCGTGAATTTTCATGCAATGAAGTACAATAAAGAGCTTTAACATTTTTTTCTTTTTTTATTCAGACGTCCCAGAAGAAATTGGTCTAGAGGACCCTCCTGCAGGTATTTATTTCATCGGGCTTTTGTAACGAAAATTTTAAAATCGCTGTTAACTTCAACGCTCACCGTTCGTTTCGCAAGGAAAATATGAGACTCAATACAACAGCCTTTCCCAAGGTTTGTTTAAGCTCATCCTGACTCGTTGTCGACAGGCTACTAAAGAAATTAATATAATGACGTTAAATGCAATATACTATTCCATTTCGAAGTTCTTGTCAAGACAAAATGTCATATTCAAAATAGAAATGTTAGATTAAATTACGCAATTTCAGAAAAAAATGTTGGATGCAAATTTGATCAGGATCTGAAAACTTAATATTTTATTCCTTCTTTTTTCTCATTTAACCAGGACTAGCATTAATAGCAGCATAATTATTAAGCTGAAGCTTATGTATCCTGTATAAAGATTTTATATAATAATAATAACAACCCTTTAAGTGCCGGTATGTTAAAAAATTGACAAAAACTTATGCGATGGAGTGTTTTCTATTTAAACGGTACGCAATCCTGCGTGCCGATTAAAGAGAAAAACACTCCACCTCATAGAGTTTTTCCTGCATCAACAACATCATTCAAATTGTTCGTGAAATGACAGATGTCAGAGGTCGTTTGCCTATAAAACCAAGTTAACATGAGGAATGGTGTATCTTAAACACTTTTATCAAAAAATGCATGTCAAAGCGCCCGGACCTCCTTGCATAACGTCCAATCATAATTCAACAGTTAAATTTCATGAATGTCAGCGAGCGAACGCCTTCTGAATCTTACATGATAGCTGTACAAGTTTATGAAATGAACTACTATTTTTAATGGTTGAAAATTACATTGTCTTAACAAACAACAATTGATGCAAAATCAGGTATGTTAATTTGATAATCCTGTAGGTTAAAACAACACCAACCGCTATAATGACGAAGGCGTACTTTAAATGTTTTTAAGACATTATAGGGCATTTGCTATGATTTTTAGAAGGTTTTTTGTTAGTTTTCGGAAAAATGATTTGAATTTTCTTCAATTTTCTAAGGATCGCCGGAGGAGATTGATCAAGATGAAGCATCATCTCCTTATTTAGATTTTCCAGAAGAAATTGGTGTAGAAGATCCACCTGCAGGTATTCTTCTCTTTTCAAGATTCTTTTGAAGATCCGTTATCCGAGGGGCAAGGTGCTCATGAAAACAATGAGATTAATGTTAATTCCGTCAATATTTGTGATTTTTAACTTTTTTTTCAAAGTGAAAGAGCCATTTTTTAGTAATTTTACCCATCGCAGCTAGCTAGCCGTGAGATGATCATAAATTCGAAGTTTTGGTGAAAAGTTAATTGATTGCTATCCACTACTAAATAAGACTCTTTGTAGGTGTTTTCAGGAAGGCAGATTCTCATTTATAACAATGGTAATGACGAATTGAAGAATTTCTTCTTTGCAGAATAGAATCACCATCCTGAATTGAATTTGGTGTTAAAGAAATCATTGTGCCCGAAGCCTGAGGCTTTGATCAAGTGGGGCACTCATGATTACAGAGATTAGAGATAGAAATAGAAAATTTTCAATCTTAAATTTTGTAGATCGCCGGTAAATCCATTGTTTTTTGATCTGGCAATACTAAAGACCTCAATCATAAAAATTTGTGTAAAAAATGTTGTGTTGTGTTTTGTTTTATCATATCTTGTAGTTATTACCATCAGGATACTAGAAGTCTACTCCTAATACTATATAAAGCATTTCTGTAAAGGGGGTGGGGGCACAACTCCTAAAATGTTGAGCCCCTTTCCCCTTTGGCTTCGGGTTTGATTGTTCCTTTTCTTCACCTTAGACATAATTGAATTGAATTTAATGAACGTTTTAAAAATAAAAAGTGCTAAGTAAGCAATTGCAATGTTGCATTGGTATTTTACAACGTATAGCAATCAAAATTTTGTTGGGACCTGATTTATCCCTTTTAAATGGTCGAAGATTACATTGTCTTATTATCAATAAATCTAGGAATCGATGAAACAACAGTCGATGCAAAATCAGGTATGTTATACTTGATAATCATGTAGGTTATAACAACACCAAATGCTGTAGTGACGCTCAAAAGTATTTTCACACTTTGGGTTTAGTGTATATCGATTCCTGAATTTGATTTTCTTATGAGGTTTTTATTACTGAAATTTTCTAAACACTTTTCATTTTGCATGGTGCCCTGAAGTACGTATAGAAAGTCAAGATCTTCATTGACAACAAACATTGCATGAAATGAAGGGGTTTTCCTAAAAAAAAAAATCAAATCATTTATTCATATTCATTTACTTTTCAAAAGGATCATCAAAGGAGATTGAACAAGACGAAAAGTTACAAGAATCAGGTAAGATTGTATAATTTCTTAGTGTTCCAGAGATAACATCATAATTTGTACTCTCTGTTCAGCAGACATGAGCACAAGCCTCGTCGCCTAGTCGCCTAGTCGCCGTCGCCTAGTTCATACCAGAAACTCTCGCAAATGGAAACAATGACTTTTCACGTCTCCTCGAGGTGACATTGGCACAGGGTAATGGTCACCCACTTTACGCAAAGCCTAGGTATGAAGCCAGGAATCATGTGTTTAAAAGATTGTGCGGTATTCATGATATTCTCATTGTTACATAGATATATCGTTTCTCCATTCAATCTGGGAGTATGTGAACAAATTAATGTTTTTTAAAAAATTCGATATCATTCCCAATAAAGTTTTAATGTAACTAAGATTTTGAAAGTTGACTCGCATTTCGCGATTTTATTCTATTGGAAATTCATTCGTGTTTTCGATTTTAGACATCTTTGAATGTTAACAACCACAATGGTACCCAAAGATATAACCCCATTCTGACTGTGAGGCCCCTTGGACATTTTTTTTAATAACTTTATTTTTGGACAATGCTATGGTGCTGATTTTTCGTGACAACTCCTAAAATATATCACGAAAGAGTTTAATAATAACATTTTTTTGTATAAAAACATTTTGCTCATTTCCAGAACTCCAAATTTCCCATTTGTTAAAATCATTTGTTTAGTGGGCTTTTCCAGAAAAAATCTGTTGTTTTGTATGTTGAGGATATAGACTTACACGAAAAATACCAAGAACCCCTGGATGACGAAAAATAATACTTCCACCGCCTGGATTTGTCCTATTTTCGCATTTAGACCCCTTGGACATCTATTTTTTTGTCAAATTTTAGAGGTGAGACCCCGGGAAATCCGTTTTTTAGCAAAGCATCACCCCTGGATGTCCACACTTTATGACAGTGACACCATCTGGACGTCCAATATCCTCAACACAGGGTATAGAATTTTTCTGGAAAAGCCCACTTCAAAGTGGAAAAATTTGATTGGTGAAGTTGAACAGAATATCAATAGCTTCCTATTATGTCATGCAAGATCAAGCTTTCATATTGTATGCAGAGAAATGACCACAAAAAACTTTCTATTTTGTTTGTCAATCCCGTTATTTCTTAGCTAACGGAATTTGTTAACATTTTCTGATGAGACATGCAAGTTGATTGACTCTTAAAGTTTATAACTTTTGCACAAGTTCATAAGATTGTGAGTTGGAAATTTTGACAGAAAGTATTAGCACTGTAAGATTATCAAAGCCAAAACCATCAATTTGATTATTGATTCATATAGATTAATGTTTTCAATATTTCCTTATGTACCTTGTGGAAAATTCTTTTAACGGAGCAGCACCGTCCCTTCCCCTCATTCTTTGAAGGGTCAAGGGTGTTTATATAGATATAATCGAAATTTTTTTTCTCTTAGATAAAACGGAACAGGAAATTAACAAGAGACTAGGTAAGTTCATAAGTTTACCCGAATTGTGTATGTGTATTTTTTTAAATAAATCCTTTTTACTTAGATTTCGAAATATATTAGGTGAAAACCCGTTGAAGATATGGCGTACACCATGTACTAACTCAAATACATTAAAAAAATTATTAATAAAGATGTTCAATTTATTTACATTTCCGAAAATGATGAAGAACTGCTCAATTAGTTATCGCATTTGAGACAAAATTTTGGCAGAATAAATTAATTTTTAATTTGACAAGTTCTCAATAAGGATGAGCATTGAAACACGTCAATCTCAACCTTGCTGAAAAAGTATCAACTGCCTAAGTTAGAGAAATGATAAACATTTAAAAATTTGGACACGCATTTTTCGTAACGGATCTTAGTTTCTTATAAGTTCTTCATTGCCTTATTATTGAAATTTCATTCACATAATTATTTTGCTTACTTGTAATCTTTCTGTTGCTAAATTTCATCCTTCTGCTTTACTTCGTTTTATGCAGTAGTGATAGAAGATCGGTGAGATGATGAGATGGTGTCTTTAAAAAAAACACCCGTATCTGTAGTTGTGGCGTGCGCAGATGTGTATTCAGCTATTGATAGACTAATGCTGACTCTATCCATACCAAGACGTTCAAATCGCAACCTTTATCGCGCGGGTTACCAAGGAGCGCGTGCTGGAGGGACGGGACTGACTCCAGTTTTTGACAAATATGCTCGACCCAAAAAATCAACTATTGACAGTAAGTCAACGATGATATCAACCTTCAACGTCATGACATTGCATACACTGTGTCAATCATCAGAACATAGAACATAGAACATCAAGCTGACGTCATCTGCATCCAAGAGCATAGGCACTTTCATAAACAGCTGAACTTGAAATATCACATGATGGAAATGGGATAGACATTGGTAACTGCATCCTCTTGGAAGAACCCGACAAACAGCACAATAGGAGGTGTAGGAATGCTCCTGAGTTCACACGCACTTGCATCGCTCATCAGCATTGAGAATTTCTTCCCTCGGATTGTGATTGCTACCTTCAATGGAAGCCCTCAAGTAACTGTAATATCATGCTACAGCCCAACCAATGTTTCAGATGAAGAAGATGTTACTATATTTTATGATAAGCTAGCTTCTCTAGTTTGTTCTGTACCAAAATATAATGTTCTGATAATTGGTGGTGACATGAATGACCAACTCGGTCCCAGCAAGTATCATAAGTATTCATTTCACGAAGAAACAAATCGAAACGGAAAACACCTAGAGCACTTTGTGATTGAAAACAGATTATACTTCCCAAAGATATGGTTTTAAAAGAGAAAAGCTATGGACTCACACAAACCCAAATGGCTTAAATACAGAGCTCGATGTCATTATTGTGAATGAGAAATGGATCAACAGTGTGCATAATTGTGAGGCCTCAACTCTTTCAAAGGTGTACCATCTGACCATCGCATTGAATCATCGAGATGCAAGTTCAGTTTACGTGCAAAATCAAAAAAGAAGATGCAGCAACCTCGATATGACTGGTCAAAGTTATCAGGAGACCCTGACATCAAAACTCAATTCACCATTGTACTGCACAACCACTTCAAACAGTTCAGATTGAGGACAATAACAACCTCTCTTCTGCAAATAATACTTACACAAAAATTGTTAGTGCACACAAACAAGCCGCTGCAGAATTTATACATCTAACGCCTAATCGTAAGCGAAAAGCACCATGGGAGAACGACACAGTGACTGAAAAACGTGAATGTCTGGAGAAATTGCAAAGCAAAGAAACAGATTTCCTACAAAAGCAAACATCACTAAATACAGAAATGTGAGACGGGAACTAGAAGAAACATACAACAGCAAGCAGCAGAAATACATTCAACAGCAGATAGATACAATCCAAAGCGATGCAGATAACCAGCAGTTATCACTTGCCTGGAGGACTGTAAACGATATCAGCGAAAGAAAGAAATAAAACCAAGCGAAGCTGAAGGCATCAAATCAGAAAAAAGGGCTACAGAAATGGAAGAATCACTTCAAGAATCTTCTGGAAAAAACTCCGATCATCAACCACTTCAGAAAATCATTGAAAATGAACTTCTTATTAATAAAGACCCATTTATAGAAGAAGAATTGGAGGCAGTTATTAAGAAACTCAAGAACAGATAAGCAGCGCTGGCGTCGACAAAGTGCCCCCAGAAGTTTGAAAAACAAGAGATTTTAATGAGATTCTTCTGCAATGCTGTAATTGACTCTATGATCAAAGTGCAATACAGATATGGACAGAAGGCTACCTCTTGCCTTTTCCAAAGAAAGAAAACCTTTCACGCACCTTTAACTACAGGGGTATCACGCTTACTCCTATCTCTGCAAAAATTTACAATGCAATGTTACGGAATCGAATACAACCTAAAGTTGAAAGAATACGTCGACCAAACCAGAATGGCTTCAGAAAGAACAGATCGACGCTAGGGCAAATATTGACAGTGAGAAGAATCATTGAGTGAGAGCTAGGAATCTAGATGCAGTCATGCTCAAAGGCCTTTGACTCAGTGCAACGAGAAAAGATGGCCGAAATACTTTCTGCCTAACGGAATTCAAAGAAAAATGGTCAATGCAATTATGATGCTCTAGAAAAATACAAAATCGACGGTTCGAGCAACCGACGGAGACACTGACTTCTTCACGATTCTAGCAGGAGTGCTACAGGGGGACACTTTAGCTCCCTTTCTTTTTATCATAGCCTTAGACTATGTTCTACGCACGTCTTTTGATCTCAGTAATAACATTGGGTTTACTCTGAAGAATAAGTAGAGCAGAAAACCTCCAGCCAAGAAAATCACAGATGCTGACTATGCAGACGATCTAGCTCTATTTGCCGATAAATTATTATTTTTATTACAAAAAATATTTTGAAAGGATATATACAAATTAGATAAATACATCTGATATCACTTTGTGTCCTTTATAAATATAATTTGTTTAAAGTAAGAGTAGATGAAAACTGAAGATGCTAAAAAACTACTGCAGCCCAGATTGGATTTTATATAAATGCAGGTAAAACTGAATTCATATCTTTCAACCAGAACGGAAGTATAAACACCTTGAATAGTACACTACTGAAAAATGTTAATTGCATCACATATCTTGAAAGTGATATATTATCTACCAAAAAAGATATATCGATTCGCATAGCAAAAGCCTGAAGTGCACTAGACAAGTTAAGGTCAATATGGAAATCTAACCTACCAGAAAATCTAAAGAGGAACTTATCAGAGCTGCAGTCAAGACAGTACTTTTGTATGGCTCCTCACCTTAGGCAATGAAAAAACGACTTGAAAATAAGCTGATTGGACCATACACACCAATGCTACATGCAATGCTAAATAAATCTTGGAAACAACACCCGAGAAAAGAAGAATTATATGGAAACATCCAAGCCATAACGGCAATCGTCAGAGAGAGAGGAGGACTAGGTTTGCTGGACATTGATGCTATTAGGATTACCTTTGATGTCATTTGCAGCGTTGTTTTTCTTAACAAGTTGATCATACTTACGGTAATGACGAGACTTCAACTCGCGAGTGTAATTTGAAATGACAAAGTTAATGCTGTAAGTGAAATACTTTCGTTTCATCCAAGTTGAAGCGTTGTCAAGGTCACGTTGGAAAAATTGGTGAACTTTGGTATGATGTTTGTGTCTCTGCATTTGTACAAAAACCAATTTGAATTTCCCTAACTTCTCACATGTACGTTCCAATTTGATGCCATTTAACTAATACCACGTAAAATTTCTTCATTTGAGGCAAAACGACATGCTTGACGAGAATATTGCCAGAATGAAAAAATACAGCATTCAATCACTGGATATCAGATAGGAGAAACATTTCCTAAAATTTTAACTACAACTTATGTTCCAAAGATGAACTCATCTTACCAAAATGTAGAACTATATCATAAAGGTTTCATATCGTGTTCTTCAAAGGTGCGGTACTTTGGAATTGATCGCTCCAAAACTCAATCAAAGATTCCAACACCATCCAAAGTTTCGACGGAAAAATTAAACAGTGAAATCGAAGAACGTGAACGTGTAAACTTTGTACTGTATGCTAGAATTTAAATAATTCATTGGTTATTTTGTGAACGAACTTAATTTAAGTTGGATTTTATTAGTTTTTACTTAGTGATTTACTGATAGGAACTATTAGTTAATTTTTCCAACTTAGAGTAAAGGAAGAGAAATAAAGTTTGTGCTTGTTGGGGAGTAACACTAACCAACTTGCACACGAGATGTTTCTAAGTTGTTTTAATTTCAACAAAATTTCAGTGACATGAACGTCACAAGTGGAGCCTTGGCCGAGTGGTTGTGGAGCCTTGAACAGGTAGTTAAAGCACTGGACGCTTAGACCGTAGTCCAAAATTTGACTACCATGCAAGGGCTTACGGTAGTACCGATCACAATGAATTTTCATTTTTTAACATGAATGCATGTACATTTACTCATATGCTATTTCAGTAGAATAGCCAATTGCAAAATTTGGAACTGAAATGTAATCCGTTATTATTATTGTATAACTCACTCGAGAGGTGATACTCTTTGCGGAGATAAGCCGAAATTTTCAAAAATAATTTTCAAGTGAGGGCTTTATGCCAATTGTAATTGTTGTAATTTTTTTTTGCTGGATGGCAAACAGGTTAAAGTGTTGATGGCGAGACTCACGGTGGAATCTGGTGATGGAAATTGATGATAGTGCCTCTGTGTTGCATTCCATCTCCTCTCATGAGGTTGTCGTTAATACAAAACTTGTATTATTGTTATTAAAATTATTATTATTTAAATCATTTTTATCATACAAGTTACAATATATCCAATGACAGGCCGTAAGACCTCTGAAAAAAAGCCTTAGTGAATCTAGACAGCACAAAAACTCAATCTTGTACAATTTTGATTAATGAAGCGTTACAATCATGCGACCGTAAGTGTTTTTAACTAATTCTATATGATTGTTTTCGATTGCTTTGTAATTGAAAATTATCTTATCATATTGTTTTAGTTGATGGTGGATGGGGAGAATGGAATGCTACTGCTTGTTCAGTTATTTGCGGTCCTGGAACGATAACCAGAGTAAGACTTTGCAACAATCCCCTTCCACAAGGAGAAGGTGTAGCCTGCGAAACATGCTATGGCACAGAAGCTACAATTGAAACAATTAAAGAAGCTTGTGAAGGTAGTTGTAATCAAAATGGGTCATGGAGTGCCTGGAAAAATGGAAAATGTTCACATTGTGCAAGCTCAATGGGAGTACGTAATCAAACAAGATACTGTAATAATCCTCTAGCCTATGGTAATGGTACAAATTGTACTGGTTTGGATGGAACTACAGGTTTATCTGAAGAATTTAGAGTCAATGTATCTTGTTTTGAATGGTGTGGACCTACAGGTAAATAAACTACAGTGAAAAGTCGTATTTTTTATTACTTCGCAATAAATAAGAATATTTAAAATAGAGGTCACTTTGTCGATCTCCTTCTCGTATGTAAATCTTATGCTGGTATGTGAGAAGTAATATAACTAAAAAGGTCTTCATAGTGCCCAGGGAGAACCCACGACAACATGATCTACTTGGTTGTAAGTAACATCATCGAAGTGAGATAGTTAGGTTTTATTGCTGTTTTTTTTTAACCAATAGGCATACAAATCGTCGTTTCTTCAAAATATTTAGCGTCACATAAACCAAATTACGATGTCATTTTATATAATTCCATATACCTACTTTTTGAAATATTTTACCATGGAAAATTTTTATAGGACTGACTATATACCAAATATATACTTGAAAGGACGAGACATTACAATTGTTGTAGGGTTCATGTACTTTATTGTCAAAATTGTTTGATTCAACTTAGAAAGAAAAAGATTTGGCTAATCCACAGCTTTTTAAAACAGTGGTAAAACATTATTTATATTGTGTGAAATTCATCAAATTAATTTCAAAATTTTTGAGAAATTGAAAAAATAAATAAAAATTTTCTCCTGTTGTTGTTTTTTAACTGCGAAAATTTCTTTCCAGGAAAATTCATGGACAATAATTAATTTATCAAATATTTATTGTAAACATTACTCTTATCAACTTTAGTGCATGGAAATTGGGGTGAATGGTCAAATTCAGGTTGTAGTGCAACGTGTGGAAACGGAACCAAAAGCAGGAGTAGAGCATGCAACAATCCTTGGCCAGCAAATGGTGGAAATCTATGCTCTAATGTAAATGGACTTAATCAAACATTATTTGAAAACATCACAATAAGCTGTTCCACTGCCTGTTGCCCAAGTAAGAGGCTGATTAATAAATTTTTTCTTATAAATTTTGCTGCTGAGGCAATTTGGTGCCAATTCAACTTTTTTGTTTTCAACTGGAATTTACATATCTTTAAAAGGTGTTCTCAATTTTAAAGAGTATCAGAAAACAATAGGAAACTTTGGGTCTTCAAAAAGAAAATACTTTTGATTCTGAAGGGATATATTTCAAAGAAAGGAAGTATTTAAACATGCCAATTAGATCAAAATAGGGTTCAATGGAATTATCTTTTTCAGATCTAAATGTTAAAAAGTGATAACGTTACACATGGATTACTGGTTATGCAGTGAAGTTTTCTTTTCTTTTTACAACAGCAAATGCAACATGGGTGAATACAACTACTCCACTTACTCCTTGTTTTACCACTTGTGGATATGGCACGAAGCAAAGAGAACAAAAGTGCATCGCCGCAACATGTGGCGGAGACAATACAACTTGTAATGTAGGAGAAAAAAGAAATTCATCTCAATCTTGTACTATTTGGATTAATAAAGAGAGACAATCATGTGACCGTAAGTGGTTTAACCAATTCTACATGATTGTTTTCGATTGTTTTGCTTTTGAAAATCAACTTCTGCTATTGTTTTAGTTGATGGTGGATGGGGAGAATGGAATGCTACTGCTTGTTCAGTAATTTGTGGTCCTGGAACGATAACCAGAGTAAGACTTTGCAACAATCCCCTTCAACAAGGAAAAGGTGTAGCCTGCGAAACATGCTATGGTACAAAAGCTACAACTGAAACTATAAAAGAAGCTTGTGTAGGCAGCTGTAATCATGTTAATGGTGGATGGGGAGAATGGAATGTTACTGCTTGTTCAGCAATTTGTGGTCCTGGAACGATAACCAGAGTAAGACTTTGCAACAATCCTCTTCCACAAGGAGAAGGTGCAGCCTGCGAAGCATACTCTGGTGCAACAGTTACAATTGAAACTATTAAAGAAACTTGTGAAGGTAGCTGTAATCAAAATGGATCATGGAGTGCTTGGAAAAATGGAACATGTTCACCTTGTGCAAGCTCAATGGGAG